>PVKU01004100.1:0-141222 GCA_004027475.1 Anoura caudifer
AGAGAAAAGTGAAGGAAAGGAAAGAAAGAAAAGAAGGAAAAGGAAATAAAAAAGTGAAAAGAGAATAAAGAAAAGTAGAATGAAAAAGAGAAAAAAGACAGGAAGGAGTGGTAAGCTTGGGAAGAAAGGAAGAAGGAGTAAAACAAGAAAGAAGTATTGAGAAGCCAAAAGGAGTTGAGGGGTAAAAAAGATCAAAATAATGAAAAAGAGAAAAAAAAGAAAACCCACAAAAAATTAAAAAACCGAAATACACCAAAACTGCTAATTCTTGCTGTTATCAATCTTGCCAAGCTGATTTTTCTGGTCTTGAAGACTGTAGTGGCCAAGGGGTGACCGTATTGTCTTTTTTTTTTTTTTCCCTTGTTCAGCACTCAGTTTTCTCTGGCCTACTGTCCTCAGAGGTGTCCCTAGATTCTCTGCCCAGGGATCCAGGCGCGAACTGTGGTCATGCGCCCACAAGTCCCGATGTTCCCTAAGTCTTCCTTGCACAGGTTCCAACTGTCCCACGAACACGGTTCAACCCCTATGGTGCCCAGCAACTGCACGCCGTGTCACGCCGGGTCTCCCTGGGCGCGCTGATACAACAATCCCCGAGCAGCCGCTCCAGCTCCCGTGTTCAGTCCTCCCAGGGCTATGAGATCTTAATTCCTGTCTGTGAGATTTCAAGCGACCAGGTTTATGCTGGCACTGCCTGGTCCTTGCTTGGCTGTTCAGGGAGCGGTTGCCCCAGCTCCCTCCCTAGAGTCTTATGGCCAGCCCTGGCTCAGTTTCTCAGCCCCCGCCCTGGTCTCCGCACCGCCGGAGTACTCTCCTTACCATCCGGTTTTTCAATGTCCACTGCAATTTTTGATAATCTGTTTTCAAATATGCTGTGTTTCTGGTGTCTGTTTGCTGTGCTGCATTGAAAAATGTCCCGGTTTAAGACCTGTGTCGGGGAGGCAGAGGGATGTACGTCTTTTTACCATGCCGCCATCTTCTCTCTCCCGAGGTTTTTTTAAAAATAATAAAAGAAACACCCAAGGTGGGTCTGTCTGATCATGACTGGTTCCTAAGAGCATAAGAGCAAAAGCTTCTCAATTCTAAAATATAGAAACAAGGAAGGAAAGCCACTCCTATAAAGAGCACACAACAGATATGTATAGGGACAAATTATGAATAACTAAGGGACACATCATCAGATTTAATGTTTACATTTTCTGCCAGGAAGTCTGTGCAGGAATTATAAACCATTATCTTTCAGAGTGAAATTGGCCTGAAAAAATACCCTAGGAGCACAAAACAGTCTTCTGACCAGTCCTGCTTTTGATTAAAAGATTCTATAGCTTAAAATATTTCTGGAACCATTTCCAGGAACAGACACATAATTAGCAGTGACTGACTACTCACGGCCAACAATAATTCTGGCCTCCCAACCTTTATAATAGATGCATAGATGCTAATTTGAGGACAAAAAGGGACAGCTCTTATTTTCTACTAATAGAAGTCAAATCCAGGCTTATGTATTTTAAACATTAACTGAAACTTACAATACTCTTTGTTATTATAGAAAATTAAGTCTATCTTATAAAAAATTGAACTGGCCTAAGATAGTGGTTCCCTTTCAAACTTAACAATCTACTAAATTTTAAAGGCACTATGCTTGATACTGAAAAGCAAGAAAACAAATGAGCTACACTCCAACCCTCGGAATTGAGAAGCCAGTGCGTGCATCTGGGAGTACATGCACAGATTTTTCTGGAAGAGAAGGTGGTGTGGATAATACCAGAATTAAGCCCAACTGGCAATATAATAGAAGTGTAAACAAAGCCTTAGAAACATTGAGAGAACTCAGGACACTTGGAAAGCAGCAACCCAGAAGAGGGACTGTGTGAGACAGGCTTCAAGGGGCAAAAGCATGTGAGCAGGCAGAGTCCGGGATAGATACGCGTCCAGGAGGACAGAGGCAAACGGAGATGTGAGAAAAACTGAGAGTGGAGGGCCTTCGAGAAATCTGAGTGGAGGACACAAAAGGGTGTTTATGTTGTAAGAACTTCAAATAAACAGTTCAGATAGGTTTATTGAACTTCAGTTGCTCCACAATTTCAATAGTTCATTCTACATGCAAGTTTTCAGATAAACCAGGAAAGATTAAAATACAATGACAACAACAAAAATGGTTGAAGTGGTCAGTTCACAGGTGTCAGCAGTAACCACTAGAGAGTCAACTACTACGAGAGTCAGCCATGCCTGCAAGGCACTGGGCAGCTGGAATGGATCCCTGCCCTATTCCAGCATCTTGACCACCACCGGATGTCAGAAGCATTCATTCTCGGTGTTGGAACCGGCGGTTACGGTTAGGGGCCAGGAGAGCAGCAGCTGATGCAGTGTTCAATGTCCTGTGGAAACTCAAAACCAGCTAAGGTTCCAGCCAGTCTAAAACATCCCAGACCATGGGGCAAGAGCCAAAGAGTAAAGCACACAACATTTTCTTTTCAAGAAAAGTATTGTTTTACATATATGCTCCTGCTGGAAAAGTTTATTGATAGACAATGAATTAAGAAGAATTATTTTCACAACTGACACTTACCACAGTAGCTTTTGCAAGAAGGATGCTCAACACTTACCAAATTAAACATGAATCTAAGAAAGGCCACAAAACGCATCACATTTTCCCACCCATTGTTACATTGTCAATAATGTTACTTGGCATGAAATTATGACAAGCAACACACCCAGTATACCCATTGCCCAGCATTATTTCACAGAATGGGCAAAGGGGTGTGGCATGGAGAAAGCATCAGGGACTAGGCCACGTGGGAGGAGCCACCACTTACTGGGCTGCTCCCAGTCACAGGCGGCATTTCTAGTGGCACACCTGCCCTCTCGTAGTGTACCATCTGGGCAGAGGACATGACATCCATTGTTATGCACACTCTCACAGTGACAGGTAAATGAGATTGTGCCTATCACAGGGCTCTACATAAGAAAGTGCTGCACAAAAGATTAAACTCACTGTTTTCCAGTTGATTTCCTACCCCAATACCTCCATCTCCTCTAGTTCCCTCCCAGGGGATGGCTGTAAATGAGGCCCAACACAAAATCGTAAATTTACTTAAAACATTATGAGAGTTTTTTGTGATTACGTGTCTCAACGTATTTAATATGTAGCCCAAGACAACTCCTCTTCTTCCAGTGTGGCCCAAAGACGCCAAAAGGTCAGTCACCCCTGTAACACAATCTGATCTATCAGCATACCTGTAAGGCCCCAAAGCATGTCCCCCATGCCGCATTTTCCCACCAGCCCTGCTTCTGGTCTGAAGACTACCGCTCCTGCAGATGCCGCCCCCTGGCCTTGCTGCCCCTGCTGCTCTCTCAGACCCTCCTGTCCACACACACAGCCACAGCAATCCACTGCACATCTAACCCAAATGCATCACTCCCGCTTCCCATGGTTTCCCTTCCTTCCAGGGAGAACCTCGCCTCCCACCCTGCCAGGCAGGCCCTCTGTGGCAGGCCCCCTCAAGACTTCACCTGCCATCAGCAGCCCCCGCAGCTGCCGGGGCTCCCAGCTGCTCCTTGAACACCCAACAAACACAGTCCTAGCTGGGGACCCTTCAATCACCTGGTTCCTCTTTCCGAAATAGCCAAGAACTTAGTATTGCTCACTCCGTCCTTTCATTCTCTTCTCCACCACCACTGCCACCAGCGGGCCTTCCTGCCCCACCCTCCGTGACAAGGCATATCCTGCCTTAACACTCACACCCTGTTACTCTGCTTTGCTTGTGGCCCCGAGTTCCAAAATCACATCACTTATTTACTTGTTTACTTGTCTACTGGAATATAACATCACGGGGCAAGGACTTTTCCCTTCCCATGGATAATCACATCTGAGTTATCAGCAAAGAGCAGGGGCTCAATTACAAATTTCCCTAAGGAACAGCACACACAGTTTTCACATCCACTTCAGGTTACACATCCCAGAAAACAGCAGCGTGCCCAACAATAACTCCAATGCCACTAGCAAACCGGACTATGTGAATGGCCTCAAAGGCTAGACGTACCTTGGAATTCGAGGTGGACTCCAGGAAACAGAGTCTGTTGCCAAATCCTTCAGCTGCCAGACACAGCTTCTGCTGCTCCTTGTGGGCAGCCGCCGTGCACTGCAGCACCACCTCGTCATCCTGCAGGGACAAGAGGGGACACCATGAGACCGATGAACAGGATGAGTCTGAACCAGATCTACAAGAACACACTGGTGCCTTTCAAATACCAGAGAAAACTGCTGGAACAATTGTCAAAAAAAAACCCCACAGAATTGATTCGTAGAGCGCATTTCCTTATGAAAAAGAAAAGTAATGGGGGAGGAGGGTGGTGAGCGGCTGCTGCCATCCAAGGCAATCAACAGTTTTCTCGCTATCAACACTGACCCCCAGAGGCAGCCCGCATGTGAAACACAGACTCCTGCAACAGCACTCCTTCACAGTCTCTGCCATCGACAGCACCGAGTAATTATCTGACACACTCCTAGGACATTAAGAATCACCCAGAGCGGAACAGATTGTAATAGCCCGTACACACACATCGTTGCAGAAGTAACACAGGAACACAGGCAGTAACAGAACTCCTGGTTTGGAGGGCCAGGAAAGTCATCTTTGCTACCACACATTGGCACTGATTGTAACTATAATGATTCTAGCTACTCAGAAATGTACAGAGAGCCCTGGCCAGGTGGCACAGTGGGCTGGAGCATCATCCTTACACCAAAAGGTTGAAGGTTCAATCCCTGGCCAGGGCACGTACCCAGTTCATAGGTTCAGTCCCAGGTCAGGGCACATACAGGAGGCAACCAATCAATGTTCCTCTCTCACATGGATGTTTCTCTGCCTCTGTCCCTTCCTCTCTCTAGAAAGTCAATAAACATATCCTCAGGTGAGGATTTAAAAAATGTACAGAGAGATGATTTGTTAGTTCACTCCTCTGAAATCTGGTTTCCAATCAGTTAATTCGGCAGGACTATAGGAAAACTTTAGCAGGAAAGAGGGTATGTGGTGACAGCCCTAGCAGCCTGAGCAGGGACCCTGGAGTCTGCAGCAGCTGGACTCCCATCGCCAGGCCTGCTGAGCAGGTCAGGTGACCTCGCCAACACAGACTCTCCAAAACCGTGACATGACACAGTGCATTCTATCTACATGGAAAATGATGTGCCCACAGCACCAAATGGACACCAAGTGGGAGACACCGCTATTGTTTCTTAACTTTAACAGATTCTAAATGGCAAATTCCTAAAAAGTCAAACCATTTATATTTTGACATTTCAACCTCCAAGAAACAAGACACTTAACAGAGTAGAGAAAGAACAACTATATTTACTAACCCTTCCACTGGAATCAGGGAAAAGGACAAATAAGTGCATCTGAGAAGCCCCTCACCATGGTAGCAGAATGGAGGTGATGAGCTGTGATAAATACTTGCAAGCAGAAAGCAAGCCTCTTTGGTTAACCTGACGAATATATCCGTTGGAAAGTGCAGCTCTAATTTGCATTTTAAAGCCATAACATGCATTTGCTGTATTTCCCCCAGGGCCGGAGCAGTGCCCGACAGTAAGCTTACAGCAGCAGTCATAGGCGTAGCCAAATCCCTCAACAATTACCTTCCAGCTCTCCCACCAGGTGCCCGATCATTTCCAGTGCACATTCCATCGTTATGTTAAAAAAGGCATTCAGTTTAAAAATTGCATTATTTTCACATGATGAGTACAACTGAATATTACTTCATGTTTCAGGTGTAATGAAAAATAATGAGGTCATTTGTTGCAGTGTGATAACAGAGCTACTTGCACCAGCGGGCTCCAGGCCTCACTAGAGCCTGGCCTCCTGCCATAGCACCTACTGGGACCAAATGTGCAAACTACATTCCAGTGCCTTCGGGTGCTGGAGGCTAGCTAAATACAGTTAGTAATAAACACATTAACGTATGAATTGAAGACAACTTGGGAATGAGAATAAAAGACTATTGCAAAGTACAAAGATGGGGACATGAAGAGCGACGGTACGTTGTATTTACCAAAACTGCAGCGAAGGCCAGTCCTGGATCTGTTCATGTAATCCTCCCACAGCCCTGTAGCACAAAGACTGCCCACACACGCAAACGAGGAAAACAAGGCCCAGAGGAACTGGCCACTCACAGAAGGCTGACCACACTTCCTTCCAGGCACTGATCATCAACCTGTTTATCTATTGGAGTGGCCAAAAAGTTCGTGAGATTTTTTGCGTAAGATGGCTCTAGTAGTGCTTAGTTGTCTTTAACTTCATTCAGAACAATTTAGTTAGATGGTACTTAACAGCTGTCATATCAGTGTGCATTTAAAAAACAAGTTATCGAAATTGGTATATTTTTGTATAGCCATTTTAATATTGAAAATGGAAGAAAATATGCAATATTTTTGGCGTATTATGCTGTATTATTTCAAGAAAGGTAAAAATGCAACTGAAATGCAAAAAATGATTTGTGCAGTGTATGGAGAAGGTGTTGTGACTGATCAAATGTGTCAAAAGTGGTTTGCAAAGTTTCGCGCTGTAGATTTCTCACGGGACATCACTCCGCAGTCAGTAGACCAGGTGAAGTTGATAGCAATCAAATCAAGATATTAACTAAGAACAATCAATGCACTGCCATGCAGGACACAGCTAACATACTCAAAACAGTCAAATCAATGAAGTTATTGGTGAAAATGAAAAGTGTGTCTTCTATTTTAGGGAAAAAGCAATACTGACCTATTGGCCAACCCAGTGGACCTAACGTCCTCAACCCTGAGCTGCTTCAAGAGGCTGGGCTGGTTTTTACTGCGTTTGCCACCTGGAGAAGCCCTTCCCCATTGCTAACATGCACCTGCCATGTGGGGTCTTGCTAAAAGGCAGGTTCTGACCTGAGGGTCTTGGGTGGCGCTAAGTTTGCACTTCTAACAGGTACTCAGTATGAGGGAGCCAGAAGAGGACCAGAGAGCATGTGGACCTCAGGCAAGATGACAGCTGTCTTTTATGAGACTTCAGAGCCATCAACAGAGTACTGAAATAAGCCCACGGACCTTGGACGGACCAGAAATGAGAGCATGTGGAGATGCTCAGATACTGGTGCACACCAACCCCATAAGGGAAAGAACAAATGTAATAAGATGCTGAACTCCCCTATGAAGTGAATAAGCCAGCTCCCTCATGTGACACTTCCCTCAGCCTGTGCCCCCAGGTTGCCCCCACACTGTCACAGGTGCCTGGCCAGGCGGCATCGGGTTCTGAGGAGAGAGGCAGTGGCTGCCGCTTGGACCATGATTTCATGATGGAACCCAGCCTGGCAAACTTACTGGCATTTCCAGTTTGTCTGGGAGCTATTTTTATTGACCTTCCAATAAGCAAAGGGTTCCTTCTACACAGAAAAGAAAATACACTGACCACTGATAGACCAAACCCCAACTCACAAAAGCCTGCCTGCTCCCTTTAATTCACTCCTCATTCATCTCCAGGCACAATCCTTCTCCAAGCCACTCTGTTCTGAGAAGCTTCTGACTATGTATCTGAGAGCTTCTGATAAGTAGCTTTATCGCTTATTATATCCCATGTGCAGTAAATCTGGTTGTTGTCAGCAGACACTTGTGCACATAAAGACACAAACTTGGTACACAGACACACAGACACACAGGCACACATGCAGGATCTGTCCTCTGTTCACAGAACAAAGACCCAACACCGCTGGTACTGATGGACTCCAGAGGTGAGCGCCACTCAACACAGAAACAGGGCAAGTTTGTCTGCCTGGGTCCCACGGTCTCTGCTGAATTAAGCTTTGCTACCCAGCCCTGAGGCCCAGCCTCCTCTCATTTCTTGTCCTCGCATTTTGGTGGCATGCACTGCAGCTGTGCCTAAAGGCCTGAATATACCCAATAACCATCCTAAGTGTCTTAACCCACAGAAACTAAAAGTGCCCTTTAGTACACTTTGCTTCTGAGTTTCTAGTTCCCCATATTCTAGTACCAAGGGCAAAAATTTTATTCAACTCATAAGAAATCATATTCTACAACCAAAATGGTAAAAATGAATTCTGCTTATGTTCTATTATTTTATTTTTTTTAATTTCCAAGACTGTTAATTAATTAACTATGAATGGCTAGCACAGCAGTGTCCAAGCCACAGCCTGCAGGCTGCATGCGGCCCAGGATGGCTGTGAATGTGGCCCAACACAAAATCATAAATGTATTTAAAACCTTTTTCTTGCTCATCAGTTTTGTTACTGTTTGTGTCTTTAACATGTGGCCCAACACAACTCTTCTTCTTCCAGTGTGGCCCAGAGATACCACAGGGATAGCATCTTCTGTTCCTAGAAACACTTGACTTGGCACCATTCCTTATTTAAAAAAACAAAGAAACAAACTAAAACTTGAAGAAACAAAATCACTAATCTATCTTCATGCAAATCCTGAACCAATAAATACATTATTTAAAAGAAATGTTAGAAGAAACTTCATGAGCAATCAGATCAGTGGCAGAACTTATGAAGGAGCAACACACAGCTCAAGGTCACCGAGTCCTCTGGCCTCTGCCCCAATAACACCTTTCACAGCGGCCCTCACCACCACCCATGTCTCTCACCAGAAATCTTTGAAACCACCAAGCAGCTTCTGCACTGCACAACCTTCCCAGTGGCCTTGTACCTGAGGCCACACCCTCAACCTGAGTGTACTGCTTCCCTGCTTACAATTTTTTAACAGCTTCTCACTGCTCTAAGGAAAAAGACCCCAAAACCCTTTAGCCTGCATGGCCCTGCTCCACGTGGCCAGGTGTCGGCCAGCCTCCCCTTGGTCCCCTGCTCCTCCAGGCCTACTATACCTGCCACTGGACCCGACCCCTCTGGCTAGGACATAGTCACCGTTAACAAGCCCACTCGAGCATCCTCTCCAAAGGTGAGCCTTCCTGAGCCACCAGGACACCTCAGTGCATTTGCTCTGTGCTCCACAGTGCACTCAATAAAAGTGCACTCATAACCCACTTCATGATCACTCGCAAGCCCAGGCTGCCATGCAGGCAAATGGTACTTTTCAACCATCAAGGTAAGATCCCATCTCATTCACGACCAGAGCTGCTACTGTGAGATCCCACCAAGGGGTTTCCTGGTTAACTGCAGCCAAGACACAGGGGAATGTGGGGAGAAAGTCACTGACCCTGTCCAGTGCACTGATGACAGATTCTAATGTATCACAAGCATCCACAACACCAACATACAGCCCAACTGAAGCACTAGGAGAAAAGCAGTCCAGTCCCGAATTCTCTTCCCATTTCCACATAAATATAACAAAACTCTGATTACATGTCTTTCCACTTACAATCTAAGCAAATCAAACAAACTGTACTCTTGAAAAGTCAAGAAATGCTTTAGGAACTCTGGTCATTAAAAAGTCCTGCATGTCACACCAGGTACCTTACTCAGACTTCGCATTATGCTTGTCTTTCAAGACCTCTGTCCGGGTCTGGACTTTCCGTAACAGGCCAGGCCCCTTGGTCCTGTCCTCATCATGTTTCCACCGCTGGCTCCAACCATAAGACCACCATATGCACTGCATTCTATGGCTGTCTGCTGGGCCGACCAGGTTAAACTCTCTGGAAACCAAACATCTAATGAATGTAAATGCTTTCATTAGAACCTGAGGCATTGAGTTTTGAGAGATTATATTTTTCTAGAAACTTCTTGGCATGCAGTTCTTCATAGTAATTCCTTACAATCCTGATACCTATCAGAATGGCCATCATAAATAAAGCAACAAACAACAAGTATTGGAGAGGTTGTGGAGAAAAGGGGACCCTAGTGCATTGTTGGTGGGATTGCAGACTGGTACCACTACTGTGGAAAGCAGTATGGAATTTTCTAGGAAAACTAAAACTGGACCTACCTTTTGACCCAACAATTCCACTGCTAGGATTATATCCTAGAAACCCTGAAACACCAATCCAAAAGATCCTATGCACCTCTATGTTCATAGCAGCACAATTTAGAATAGCCACATGTTGGAAGCAACCTAGGTGCCCATCAGTAAATGAATGGATCAAGAAACTATGGTACATTTACACAATGGAATTCTATTCAGCAGAAAGAAAGAAGGAGCTCCTGCCCTTCGCGACAGCATGGATGGAACTGGAGAGCATTATGCTAAGCGAAATAAGCCAGGCAGTGAAAGACAAATACCATATGATCTCACCTTTAACAGGAACCTAATCAAAAAAACAAACAAACAAACAAACAAGCATAATATAAACAAAGACACTGAAATTGAGAAGGGGTTGATAGTCACCAGAGGGGAGAGGGGAGGGAATTTCAGGAGGAAAGGGGAAGGGTTTGGAGCAACAAGAATAAAGGACACATGGACAAAAACTAGCAGGGGTGGAAATGGGAGGGAGGTGGGGAGGGCTGGGGCAGTGGGCTGGAATGGGAGCAAAAGACAGAAAACTGTATAAGAACAACAATTAAAATAAAATTTTTAAAAAAATAGAACCTGAGGCAATCACATCACCAGCCAGTTTGGACCATAGAAAATGCTCCATAAATATAAGTTGGGTTGCTTCCTTCTGTTAGATGCTCCTGTATTCTTCCGGTGACCTTACAACCCTTTAGAGTGGATACCTATCACTTAGGGGGTGGGGGGAGGGCAGCCAGCATGAGCACACTAAGTTCCAGGCAGTCAGCAGGGAGCAGGTAAGACGTGACTTCTGTAACAACAGCGCCAGGCCTTCAGCAATAGGATGACATGGACCATAAATATCAAACGACAACCTCAACAGCTTCTTTCAAACATTATTCATCACTGAAGAAATATTTACTGAGGACATCATACATGCTAGGAAATCTTCTCAGAGCCAGAGATAAATTGCTGGATAAATCAAAGGACCTGAACTCATTACTAGGCTTACACTCTGGCTGGAGAAGAGAAGCAATAAACAAAAATACAATAAATTAGTAAATTATGTTAAAAGTGAAAAGTTCTATGAAGAAAAATGGAACCGCATGAGGAGGGTCAGAAGCACCACTGCAGTGCAGAGGCCGAGTTCTGACAGTTGGGCCCACAGAGGGGTGACATCAGAGCAAACACCTGAGGCAGGGTGGGTCAGCCACGTGACTGCCTGAGGCAGGTGGGAGGGGACACTGCCTGTTCAAGAAACTGGGCATCACTGCAGCTGGAGCAGAGGAGGCCTGGGGAGCCTGGTGGCCGTGGGTTGTAGACCATGACGGTGCTGCATCAGGAGGGGCCTTGAGCCCAAGGCGAGAACTTGGGTTTCACTGAGGGACTGGGGAGCCTCCAGGTCCTGTATAAACACAGCCCACAGGGAGGCGAGGAAGAAACAGGGAAGACTCAAGGGGCTGACCACAGTTCCTCAGGGCACACAATGCTGACTCAGACCAGGGCGGGGGCTGTGGGGAGAAGCGATGAAGTTCTGGATGCTCTGCACATACTGAATCCTCTCATGTTCCAGGGACTGTGATAAGGGTCAGAAGTTTATCTAATGTATTCCATCATCTCTTCTAACTTTTTTGCCATATGGCCAAATAAAATGTTACTATGTGATTTGTTTTTCTTATAGTAAGTATGTAGTTATCAGAGCAAACAAGTTGAGACAATTTCAAAAAAAGGAAGCCCTTATTTTTACTCTTGCATGAAGTCTGTATTTATTCATATAAAAAACTGTAGGCAGCTCTCAACTTGCACATTAGGACAAGACCATAAAAATGGCTGTGCAATTGTTAATTGTTCTGTGACCTTCAAAACTTTTTGTCCAAACATTTAAAATTTTTGTTGAGTATCAGTTATAAAAATACAGAAGACATGAAAAAACATTGCTCCAAAGAAGACATACAGATGGCCAATAGACATATGAAGCAATGCTCAACGTCACTAATCCGCAGGGAAATGCAAATTAAAACCACAGTGAGATACCACCTCATACCTGCCACAACAGCTATAATTAGTAAGTCAACAAACAACTACAGCTGGAGAGGATGTAGAGAAAGAGGAACAATCATACACTGTTGGTGGGAATGCAGACTGGTGCAGCCACTGTGGAAAACAGTACAGGAGTTTAGCAATTTCATTTCTGGGTATTTATACAAAGAAAAAACAAAACTAATTCAAAAAAATATATGTACCCCTATGTTCATCGCAGCATTATTTATAACAACCAAAATAGGGAAGCAACCTAAGTGTCCACTGATAAACAGATAAAGAAAATGGGGGGGGGGGTACGCGCATACACGTGTGTGTGTGATATGGAATATTACACAGTGATGACAAAGAATGAAATCCTGCCATTTGTGAAAGCATAGATGGACCTAGAGGGTATTATGCTAAGTGAAATAATAGGCAGAGAAAGATAGATACCATATGATCTCAGCTATATGTGGAATCTAAAAAAAAATCAAAATGAACAAACAAAACAAAAACAGACTCATAGAAACAGAGATTTAAGGAACAGTTACCAGAAGGAAGGGGGGAAGGGGGTGGGGGAGGGTGAAAGGGATGTGTCTGAAGAGCCTTTGTAAGTCAGAGACTCCTGAGGCCTGTTTCTTATGCACCAACTGGCCCAAGCCTCCATGGTGATGGGTTCTGAGAGATGCCACAATGACACAAATGCAAGTTCCTCAGATAAAGCAGGGACCAGCCTCGTCTAGCATCCCCTCTCCACAATAACTGCCTGCAGCTACTCGCAAGCCTCTCTCTCGTCTGCTCTGGAGGAAGCTCCTCCTTCAAATATTTGAAGACATTTCAAATATTTGTCTTACTTTAAAAAAAAAAAAAGAACAGGGTCTATCCCACATTATGAAATGTAAAATGCCTACACCACATTCCCCAGGGACCAGGCTGAAAGAGCTAGGACGGACCTCTGAGGCAGACCTCCACCGGCGAAAAGCTACTTCGCTGAGTCACCTGATAGAGAGAAGGAACATCTGCCTCTTCCTGAATCACACAGACACTTTACACAGGCTTGAACCCAGAAATAGGTAAGCAACCAGCTGCTAGTTCTACTTCTAAATATAGTGGCAATAAAGTAAACAAAAAGAACATTCTTCCTGGAGAGTTGGTAGTGTATGTGACTAAATTAAATACAGGTATCACTACAAAATGGTTGAGAAGTCCTGAAAATCCCTCTTCTCACACTCTTCATAAACTTAACGTCCTAACTAAGCAGAAGGAGGCTGCCCTGGCTGGCGTGACTCAGTGGATTGAGTGCTGGCCTGCGAACTGACCTCCACTCCCAGTCAGGGCACATGCCTGGGTTGTGGGCCAGATCCCTGGTTGGGGGTGCACAAGAGGCAAATGAATGATGTTTCTCTCACACACTGATGTTTCTCTCTCTCTCTCTTTCTCCCTCCCTCCCATCTCCCTAAAAATAAATAAATAAAATCTTTCAAAATGAATAAAATGAGCAGAATGAGGTTCACCTGCTATAGTGTTTCCTCAAATCAATGTTTTTAAGTCTTTCACTAATCAAAGTAATAAAGAACATCAACATTTTCCAGAAAAGCAGTGGATTTACAAGATCATTAATGTGTGAGGTACTTTAGCTACCTACTTGCAAGGCAAGCAGACATGTCCCCACTGTTTCCTACAAAAGAGGCAAGCAGCTTTGGCTGGACCCTGCAAAGCACAGAGACACAGCGGCCCTCCAAGGGCATTTCCAAGACACTCCCTGATAACGTTCACCTGCCAGCTCCTGAACTGTGAAGTGTCTACCCTGACAAGCTATTGTGAGGACCAAAGATAAAGGCACCAAGAATCTCTCACAGTGTGGGACACAGAGGTATTCACCAGTCCATCCATAACCAGTCATACATACTGCGATGGCAACATGCAAGCACAGCTGTCACTACTTGTGCACAGCTGGGCAACGGCCCTGCCTCCAGTCACAAGCACAGTGTCTGCTGCATGGCACACTCTCAGGAGATAGCCGTGGAGTGAATGAGAAAAGGAGACCCCAAGACTGCTTGAATGTGTGCAGCTTTAGGTAGCAGAGCCTGCACAGAGGCTGGAATGTGTCACCCTGGCCTCCAGACTCATAGTCACCCCTTGCTTGGATGCTGGTCTGTGGCAGCATCTGGTGTGACAACCACAAAGGGAGATGTAGGGAGGTGTTACACCTTCCCATTTATACATGAGGACACCAAGGCTGAGAGAGGACATTAATGGCCCTTCCTTCCTCCTTCCTGTCTCACACAGTCTGTTTTGTGTAGGGTCCATTCCAGCCCCATGTAGCCACGTGCCTCAAGGGAGACAACCCACTCCAAGATTTTACTTTGTTAGCAATTATCCCCGAGCGGGCATTTGCCCAAACTCTGGTCAGCAACGCATGAGAGAGATGTCTTGAGGAAACGGGTCCAGGAAAAATGTTCTTCTCTACTAGAAAAGAGCCATAAGAGGAAACGGTCTTTTCTCTTCATCCGGACACTGTTACGGGTAGTGTGATGCCTGGGAGCTGGGCTCTGAGTTCGAGGATGGAACAGCACCACATGTATGGAGCAGTACCACATGTATGGAGCAAGAAGATGAACCACAGGAAGCAGCCATCTCTGCAGCTCCAGCTCTGATATAAGCTGGTAAGGTCCCTTTGGCATAAGGCTTTTGGAAAGAAAAGTTTCTTACTTGCAGCCCAAAAGCACTCCGCATGGTCTCCTGCCTGAGGTTGGAGCTCCACCTTCAGACTCAGGTCTGTGCTCACCCAGCCTGCGCTCCTGGCTGCCAACTCCACTGGGCCTGGAGAGGACAGCAGGAGCCCAGCCACAGCCAGACAGGGCGAGGAGAAAGCATGGCCCAGGAAGCCCCGCTGAGCGTGTGCGTCATTCATTCAGTGCCATCCTCACGACTCTAGGACTCACGTGCCAAACTCCCCGGCGAGCTGCCTCCTACACAGGGCTAGATTTTACAAAATTGAAAACAGTTTTTTAAAGAAATGGTCAATTGTATCAAAGCCTTGAGTGGCAGCGAATGGCGAAAGAAAATGAGCCTAGCAGTTGAAACCTGCAACATCTTGGGTCCATTAGTGGCTCTCCTCCCCCGCCTGACTGCCCTCAGCATAAAACACCTATTCTAGAAGTGAGTGTGCAATGGCAGGTGCTCAGTGATCGATAAGCAATTACTGTCAGTGACATTCCTGACCCTCACACTGGCACTGGAAAGAGTCCACGAGCACTGGGAAGAGTCCATGAGCGCTGGAACATTTGAGTGGTTTCCTGTAATCATAATTCTGAGTCTGCAAGGGCCCGCTTCATGTTTAGCCACCATCAAAATGAAAAATAACCTTTAATAATCTATCATCTCACTTATCCTCCCAGAAATGACGGGGAATTATTATACCCTATTGACATTTCCTAAATGGAAGTGGCAAAGATGAAAAATGAATGTGCAACAAAGGCATCCTGCTGATCTGAATACAGCGTAAAAATGTTACTGGGACAGCTACCCTGCACATCAAGATGCAGACTGCACGGGCTGCCACGTGATTCATCACTGAGTGATGTTAAATTTCACCATTAATCCCCTTGTCCCCATTAACTATTACTTCACATTTGGAAGGCACAGCAATGCACCCTGGGAAACAGACACAGCAGAGCCTCTCCAGGCAGAAACCAAGCCCTCAGCATGAACTGCTGTTCACCTCGGTGGGCGCACGGAGATCCCTCGGTGTAAAGGGAGGCAGCAGGCACTGCTCCCTGAAATCACAGGATACAACACCCAGCCCCCCCATGCAGTGCTGCACCATACCTTGGAGGTACAGACACAACCTCGCAGCACCACCAGACAGGTGCTGCGCAAGCCCTTACCAGGTGCAGGCACACCTGCAGCACTCTGCCATCCTGTGACCCACATGCTGCTATTGCCCCACTGACAGAGGAGAAACGGAGGCACAAGGAGGCAACTGCCTGGGGCTGCACAGCTGGGACTTGGTGTGCAGCCTGGATGCAAAGCCAGGCGGCCAGACACCCAGGCCTCAGCCCTTAACCACCACCCAACACCCTTGGTTACCACTAGCTGACAGCCAAAATCCCATGTTCCAAGTGTTCCCATGGTTACTTTCCATCCACTTCCTTGGGGGAAAAAAATAAGTCTTTTAGACTCTTAAAGGATTGAGTGGGAAGTTGGGGGTGGGGGAGGGGCAGATAGTGGTGGAAAATGGAGACAACTGTAATTGAACAATAAAAAAATGCAAAAAAAAAAAAATAAAAAAAAAGAGGACAAGTAGATCAAGTCACCCAAAGCCTGAATCACCAAGTGGGAAAAGGTTGTGACAATACTGTCACCAGGAACTAGCACTGCACAGAGCCAAAGGGTCTGAAAGGAAGCCAGGTAAATGCCCCCGATGGAGCAGTGACTGACAGATGAGCCACCTCTCTCCCTTCTGGAGGCCACTTCTCTGCCCAGGATGTTCAGGGAGCTCCCAGAGATGCCCCTAGAGATGGAACCTCCTTGGGCAGAGGCCCAGTGGTCTAGCTCCCTCAGCCCTGCACCCACTGTGTGCAACCCGCTTCCCACTGGAGACCACATCCTGTAACATCCACAGCTGGAGTTTCAGCAGTGACTGACTTATGTGCCAGGCACAAGTCACTACCATCCACTGAGTACGTGCCCTGCCAGGCCTCAGAGTTAATGCTTCAAACTGCAGTATCTACAGAATGTACTAAATACACTACAACTTTTGAAAGATACAATCAATTGAATACCCAACATAAAGCCTAGCATCTTCATTTCTCTAGGTTTTACCTGAGGTTCCTGAAATATTTTATTTCATTGATCTTTCTGGAAAAAAGCAGAGAAAATTTTGTTTTAAAAATGAATATTCAAGGCTAAATACTGAAAACAATATGCTACTAAAACAGGTATAAAAGTGAAAACTGAATTCATAGAGATTCAGATGTTAATTTGGACACTGAACTTAATCTATGATCCAAAAAGTCTTCAAAAATCAGGACTGAAGTCAAGTTGAAGGCAAAAGGCCCTAATACATGATCTTTTCTTATTGGACTAGTATTTTTCATTTCCTATGTTGTCACAGGATTTATATTTAGAATAATATAATGTGTTCTTTCCTTAAACGTTTCTAATTTGTATCTATCTGAACTGCAAACGATGACTTATGAACGTGCACAGACGGACACTCCAGTGCCAGGGTGACCCAGCACCATGGGAGCCCCACACTTCGACTCCTCTGATGCTGTGACCCAACGCAGCCTTAGTGACCATGGCATGAGAGTAAAACAGAAAATATTGTAAAACTTTCCACAAAGAGTCTGTAAACTTCAGTCCATGCTCTTACTAAAACATAACTCCATTAACGTATAAAATGTTGGCCACAGGGACCACAGTAAACAGCATCAACCAACCACACTACCTGTTGCTTGAAATGAAGGAAGATGCTCCCCAGTCCCTGTGGACGTACCTGTGCTGACCCAGAACTGTGCTGAACAGCGTACACGTGTCATCCTCTATAAGCCCCCTTTAAAGACGGGGATATAGTAATTCCCCAAAGTCACAAGATGGTAAACCCACCTCTGCTGGTCTTCACAACCTTGTTTGTTTTCTTTCTTCATTTGTGTGTGAATACAATGAAAGCATGTTACTAGGTTTACAATGATTACTATAGCACCAAGATGCCCAGTTAGAAGAATATCAAGAAATACAATTGAATAATAAGGGGAATTATAGAGGTATAAATACATAAGAAAAATATTCCATGCACACCAGAAGTACCAATAAACAAGAATCCTCACTTATAGCATCCAGATTTGTTTTAGGAAAGAATAATACTAATATGTCCCTGAAAACAAGATGCAATAACTAGAGTTTGCCCAGTGCTAATCAGCATTCAAGGGGATTAGAACCTGCAAATAAAGGTCAAGATTGTGAAATATGTGTTGGATTTCTGTACCAAATATACTTCTGACTTGTACGCTTGCAGATCACCAAAATTAACTGTGGGGCTGGGGGTGAGCTGAGCCCTGGCTATTTCATTTTCCAAATTCAGAATCCAGCATATATTCTCTATTGGCTTTTGATTTTATTCACCTGTAAAGGATTTAACATGGCAACAACATGGAAATTTTAAAGAAAAAAGAAGCTCAGTAGCAAATGCTATTGTCTAACCTTTTAACTTCTAAATTTTTACATAAGTGCAAAATAACTGAAGTATATTTTAAAATGTACATAGATATAGATGTATATATAAACCTTATATATATGAACCTTACATAGATATGAGAACCTTACACTGATACATATATGACCCTTAGATATACATGAGCCTCATGTAGACATATGTAAACCTCATGCAGACATATGTGGACCTTGTGTAGACATGTGTGGGCCTTGTGTGAACATATGTGGACCTCAGGTAGACATATGTGGTCCCCAGGTAGACATACATGGACCTCGGGTAGACATATGTGGACCTCAGGTAGACATGTGTGGACCTCATACAGATATACATGAACCCCACATAGACACACGAACCTTAAGCACTCTAGGAGAGAGCAACTGAAGAGCAGTGAAGGGCTAAGATGACTTGACGCGCAGGGGAACCTAAAGCGAGGTTAAAGACAGTGGGGTGGGAGGAGCCAGCAGGACAGCAGCAGACAAGAGGCTTGCTACATCTTAATGGGCACAGCACACACAAAGGGGGTGAAGGCTGATGGTCAGCTGGCCAGGCAGCCGACTGCGCCTTGGACTCTGCAGCCAGTGAAGGGAGGCACCACCCTTTTACAAGCACTTCTACAAGGGGAGAGCAGTACTTCACTCAGAGCTTGCTGATGTTACAGATACCCTCCTGGGAAAGTTTTTAAAATAATTCTGGGGGAAAAATTTCAAGGTTGCTTTACCCTAGGATTTTTTGTTCAATTTTGGGGCCAAATGAGGGCAGAACGGGTGCCAGAATCAAGCTGCCACATCCAGTTCACAGACAGAGCAAGGCTGAACCTCGTGTCCTCTCCTGCCCACCCGACTTCATCCCATGGAGGAGCATGCTGTGGACCACCTCCTGTCTTTCACTCAAGAATTGCAAACCCCTGTAAAATTTCTAAAGTAAACCTCCAATTCCCAGCTGCACATGGCTCCAAGATGCCTCTGCTATGAAAGCAGTCTAATCCCAATATGTTTCTGACATGGACTGTGTAAATATAATCAACGAACATTTTTATTCTTTAAGTTTATCTGGAAGGACAAACCAGTGAGAAAGCAAAAAAGATCCTGGGAGAAGTAACTGAATGAAGTCACTCTTCATTTTAATATGAAGTTACCACATATTAAAATGCAATATAAAGTTACAGAAATTAAAGAAACATAAAAAGCTTATAATATGCATATACATTAAAGCAGCTGAAATCAATAAGCTAAAAATGGCTGGAACAACTGGCTAACCAACAACTTGGAAAAAAATAAAGCTATACTCATGCTCTGCCAGGATAAATTTCAGATGGATGAAAGATTTAAGTCCTAAAAATAGGGAAAACGTACAATATTTTGATAAAGCAGGAAGATGTAAATATACATGACTACACAGAAATATAAAAGTTCTTTACCATAAACCCAGTTAAAGGTGAACTGCAGCCCAGAGCAGGTGGCTCAGTTGGTTGGATTGAAAGATCCACCCACAGCCACGCATGACAGACAGCAGAAGTGAGACAGCACATCACCAGGAAAGGGCATATTCTCTGACCGCCAGCTTGGCCTGTGGTGGAAAGTGTGGCAGACCCTTCTGCATGGTGCGGGCCCAGCTCCCACTGTGAGATGCACAGAACCCTCACACACAGATAGGTTCTTTCATGGGTAATCAGATTTGCAATATATGTAGGCTGTTTTGAGACTGCCTAAAAACCCCCTCACCCTGCAAGTACTTTGCAGAGGCCCAGTGTAACTGGCTGCCTATTCATTTGCTAATATCCTTCTTCTGTGATGTAATGAGGGGCATTGGCTCCTTTGTTATAACCTGGATAGGAAGAACCATCTTGTAATGTGAGGAGATAAGATTAGAATAAAGGCCTGTCAAGGAGGAGGCTTTGGCTCCTCTTGAGAGAAAAGTCAGTCTGTTATCCTTATTCCTCCACCAGACTCGGTAGTCTGTGTGCATGTTTTAATTCATCCATAATGACGCAGACACTGCTGGATGGTGTCCGCATCAGGAAAGGATGAGCTTTTTAATATTGCCATGTGAAACACTACAGTGCGACTCTGCCAGGCAATCGAAAATCAGGTTCCTCGAAATGTCATTATTCGGCTTTCCTTTTTTGTTTCTTTTTTCTAGTGATTTCTTCTCTCTTCTAATGCATAGTATTTGCCACAGCCATCATTTTAGTTTTGTCACATCATTTGTGATCTGTTCTGGAATGTCCTAACATCTGCAACAATTTAAATGTTTCTTGAAAGAATGAATGAATGAATTACATAAATAAACTCAGCCTCTACTAACCACAAGCAATGTTTTTAAAAATATGCGAAATATATTAAGAACCCCCATTATTCAACCCATTTCTATAAAAATGTAAAAACTATAATAGGATATTAGTAAATATTTACCTCAATGCCAAAGGATCTTTTGCCAGTAACACACAGGAATGAAATTACAGAGACACTGCTCAAGTTTAGATGTTTAAGCCACAATTTCAAACTATGGGAGTTTGGATTAAGTAACCACTAAATTCCTTTATCACAGTAAAATTCTGACTTTATAAAATATCACCACCCTTGTCCTAGTAAAAAGGGACTGCAGAAGAGTAGTTAGAAGACAAACTCTGAAGCTCTGCCACTTCCCAGCAAGGTGGTGGCCTTGGTCGTGTCCCTTACCTCCCAGTGGCCCAGTGTCCTCATCTATCAGACCAGGGTACTATTTATTAGTATGCTGGGTGTTAATGTTGCAACTATAGCTAATAAATCTACAGTTTTCATAAACTGCCACACAAGATGTGAAGTCCACACATACTTTCCTTAAAATCTTTGCAATCAGTCGGCAGCCAGTGGAGAAGGGTCATAGCAGGAAGCAGTAGCTGGTGGTCCCAGGTGCATAGGCGTCAGTTACCGAGTGCAGGGAGGCAACAAGCAGACCAAGCAAGGCGCACAAGGCAGCTGACCGTGGTCACACATTCCGGAGCAGATAAACCAGGCAAAAGCAGGCAGCAAGACAGACTGCGCGGCGCAGGGCCCTAGCGCCAGGAAATAGAGCCTAAAGGGCACCGATTGAGAACACTTGTGGGAGTTGGGGTGCCAGGAGAGAGTCCCAGCCTCACGGGAGAGTTCGTTGGAGAGACCCACAGGGTCACAGAACGTGCACGAGCCCACCCACACGGAAATCAGTGCCAGAAGGGCCCAATTTGCTTGAGGAAAGCAGTGGAAGGGACTGGAATCTGAGAGAGAGTAGAGCAAGCACCATTGTTTCCTCTCGGACCCCGCCCCCACATACAGTGTCACAACCCAGCAACTGGGCTACCCCGCCCTGGTGAACACCTAAGGCTCCACCCCTCACAGGTGCAACCAAACCAAACCAAAAAAAAAAAAAAAAAAAAAAAAAAAAAAAAAAAAAAAAAAAAAAAAAAAAAAACAAGGATGGCTCAAAAGGGACAACAGACGGGGCCCCGGAGCTAATTGATCTGAGCAACCAGGAGGTGGTCAACCTATCAGATGCAGAGTTCATAGCACTGGTAGCCAACCTATCAGAAGCACAGTTCAAAGCTCTGGTGATTAGGAAGCTCACAGAATTGGTTGATTTTGGTTGCAAATTAGAGAAACAAATGGAAGCTACAATAGAGAAATGAAGAAAAACACACAGGGAACCAACAGTGATGGGAGGAAAACTGCGACTCAAATCAATGGAGTGGACCAGAAGGAAGAAACAAACAAACAAACCGAAAAGAATGAAGAAACAAGGATTCAAAAAAATGAGGAGAGGCTTAAGAACCTCCAGGACATCTTTAAACATCCCAACATCCGAATTATAGGGGTACCAGAAGGGGAAGAGGAAGAGCAACAAGTGGAAAACTTATCTGAACAAATAATAAAGGAGAACTTCCCCAATCTGGCAAAAGAAATAGACTTCCAGGAAGTCCAGGAAGCTCAGAGAGTCCCAAAGAAGTTGGACCTAAGGAGGAACACACCAAGGCACATCATAATCACATTAGCCAAGATTAAAATGAAGGAGAGAATTCTAGAAGTAGCAAGGGGTAAGGGCACAGTCACCTACAAAGGAGTTCCCATCAGACTGTCAGCTGATTTCTCAAAAGAGACCTTACAGGCAAGAAGGGGCTGGAAAGAAGTATTCCAAGTCATGAAAGCCAAGGACCTACATCCAAGATTGCTCTATCCAGCAAAGCTGTCATTTAGAATGGAAGGGAAGATAAAGTGCTTCTCAGATAAGGTCAAGTTAAAGGAGTTCATCATCACCAAGCCCTTATTATATGAAATGTTAAAGGGACTTATCTAAGAAAAAGAAGATAAAAAATATGAACAGTAAAAAGACAGCAAACTGACATAATAACAACCACACCTAAAACAAAAGCAAACTAAGCAAAAACCTAGAACAGGAACAGAATCACAGAAATGGAGATCACATGGAGGGTCAGCAATAGAGGATTGCGGGGAGGAGAGAGGGGGAAAGGTACAGAGAATAAGTAGCATTGACGGTGGATAGAAAATAGACATGGGGAGGGCAAGAACAGTGTGGGAAGAGTAGAAGCTAAAGAACTTATGACGCATGGACATGAACTAAAGGGGGGGAATGTGGGTGGGAGGGGGTGTGCAGGGTGGAGGGGAATGATGGGGGAGAAATGGGACAACTGTAATAGCATAATCAATAAAATATAATTTAAAAAAATCTTTGCAATCACCAGAGATGTTTCCCTTACTCATTCATTTGAGCACTCTCCAAATGGAAAGGTTTAAAACTTATTTCCACTACATAACACCTTTAATGTACAGAACACACACAAACTCAAGTCAGCCTACCCCTGTAAACATCTGAGTTTCTGTAGGGCGTTCTCTGTGCCCCACAGTCTTTCTAGCCCAGCAATTCCCCACCAGGCAGTTTTGCCCTGCCCCATCCCCTGCGGCATCTGACTCTTCCTGGGACACTTTTTGTTGTCACACTTGGAGGTGGAGGGGGCTACTGACATCTAGTAGGAAGATGACAGGGAAGCATCCCACTGTAGACATGACAAACCCCAACAGCAAACTGTCAGGTCCAAAAGGTCATGAGCACCAAAGCTGAGAAACCCTGATACAGCCCAATCATGATTTCCCCTTGCCACTATTGGTAAAAACATTGTTGAAAGTAAAAGTTTTTACAACTCTGAAAGGGGCACAAGAAACCCCTTTGGGAGTGAGATAAATGTTTTAATGGACTGAGTATAGTGATCATTATCACCATGCTATGAGAATTTCTCAAAACTTACGGCACTATACATTTTAAATGGATGTATTTAATTTTATATAATTTATACCTCAATAAAGTTCTCAAATGAAGGAAAATAATTTACAACCTGTACTTAAGGAACTGTTGTATAAAACATTATCCAAATATTTTAGAAATCTTTTAGTGTAGCAGCTAACTCCCGTTTTTGGCTTCTGTACAGAGCAGCTAACTCCCGCTTTGGCTTCTGAACACCCAGCTTCTGATAAGGACACCTCAAGGACACCTCAACCCTAGAGTTATTTTTGCATCAGCTTCTGTACCTCCTACCTCTGCCACGTAGGATAGAGCGTCCAGAGAGCAATAAAAGCCCCGCTCAGCCAAGGTTCAGGGCCCAGAATTTGGAGACTGCCTCCTCTGGGTCCACGTGTGTAATAAAACCTCACTCCATTACCCCAAATCGCACCAGAGTCATTATATTCCGAATTATTTTCCATAACATTTTGGTTCCCTGACCGGGAAGCGACTCACGCGAGCAGGCTGTTTGCCTCCAGTGAAGGCGGCCGGGACTAACGGGGCAAGCCAGCAGCCAGAGGGAAGCACGTGCCCCAGTGATTTTGGGTCTTGGAAAGCTGTGGCTCACCTCCGCCTGGGGTTCCAAGCCGCCCTTCAACCTGGGCAGGTGGGGAAAGCGGACTGAGGCTTGTCTGGAAGGTGCTGAATCGGTAAGTGCCCCGGGGACCGTACCCAAGACCAGAAAAGGGGGCTGATCACCCCCGCAGGCCCCAGTGGCCTCAGACATCCGGACCAGGTTTTCCCTCTCTTGGGAGAGAACTCAGGCCCTAGTGGCATCAGATATCTGGACCAGGTTTCCCTTTCTCCGGGAGGGAAAAATAATAAACTCTGCAAAACTGTGCATGTGAAAGAGAGTGAATGTGTTTGTGGCTCCACAGGCATCAGCCTACGGAGCATGAGTGGGCCCTAACCTGCAGTTCCTCGGTCTGTCTTATGGCATAACGGCTGGGAAGCTAACCCGGACTCTACTTGGGCAGCCTTAGCTAAAACAGACCTAAGTTCCTCGAGAGAGGAGAGGCCAGGTGGGCGAGTGAGAGAGCCCTGAAACCCTTTGTTTGTCTGCGCCGTAAGGGGAGGAAACATGGGGAGGGTATGGGCAGAAGGAAATCCACCAGGACTTGCCACTGGCTGCACTCCAGAAATCATAGATTTGAAACCGGGTTGCAGCCTTGCTGTCTCAGGCAGTACCACATACACAAGGGAGCCAGGATAGGGATATTGGTCCCCTGCCAGTCGCAGTCGAACACACCGCTCCCCCTGTTAAGAAGCCAGACGGGTCTGGATATCGCCCGGTGCAGGATCTCCGAGCAGTCAATGAGGTCACTCAGACCCTGCACCTGACCATACCCAACCCCTATGCGTTGCTGAGCCAGCTACCCTACCCCCAACTGCTTTGCATATCACATGTCTAGATTTGAAGGACATTAGGAACTGAAAGAAGGGCTGTAATCAGTCAGCAAACCAGACCCGCGAGCAGAAAACAGCTTCGGGAATTTTTAGGGACAGCTGGATTCAGCCGAATATGGATTCCAGGGTACACAGAAATAGCTAAACCACTGTACCAGGCCCTAAGGGGGGCCAAGACTGCCCCATTCAACTGGGGACCAGAGCAGCAGAGTGCCTTTGAAAGATTAAAAGAACTCCTGGTCAGAGCTCCAGCCCTCAGCCTGCCCAACCCTGACAAGCCATTCTCCCTGTTTGCCCATGAGCGAGATAAGGTAGCCCTAGGGGTCCTGACTCAGGAGGTCAGGCCTTGGCACAAGCCTGTAGCCTATCTGTCCAAGTAGTTAGACAATGTTGCGGCCGGATTGCCCCTGCTTGCTCAAGGACGATAGTAGCCACAGTAATCCTCCTACAGGAGGCAGATAAGCTAACCTTGGGACAGGAGACTGTTCACATGCTGTAACCAGCCTCCTAGCTGGACAAGGACACAGATGGCTCTGGTTCTGAAGGTCTTTAACGGAGATAAGGTGTTTGCAAGGTCTAAGCGTTAGGAAAACTTCAAGATGTGCCTGCAAATTCAGGGACTTTTAGTAGAAGGTACCAGTGGTGCTAGAGATTTTTTTGCTGCTGCATACTAAGTTTAAGTATACTCCTTCCCAGTGTGGGAAAGAAACTAGGATTAAAAGTGAATAATGGTTAAAAATCTGGATGTGTAAGAATATGTATAAAGGATGTGAAAGTTTTAAACCTGGAAGAAAAGAAACCTCAACTGCACTTTTTCTGGCATTATGGGAATGTGGTTCCAGTAGGGAATTGTTTCTGAGCAGAATCCTGTACCTGTAAGACCTAATTTAAGGTTGCCTGTAACCAGTTGGGGAGAATGCCTCTACCTGTGTATTGTTTCAGATTTTGCTCTGTATCTGCTCTGAAAAGGAAATTGAGGATTCCAGGGAAGGTTGAAACTTCAAAATCTGTAGGAAAGTGAACAAGGAAAAAGAAAGATTAGAAAGTTTGTGAACATTGCAGAAGGTTTGTGGGAAACTAAAGATAAATGGAAAAGTGAAAGTTTTGAAAAAGAATTATGTAGTGTTAGTTAGTAATGGAATATACAAGGCATAGAGATGCAATTTTGGTGATATTAAAAGGAAAAGGATTTTCCTTCACACTTTGTATTTTTCTCCCTACCTGATCCCTCCAGAATTTGGCATTCTGATGGAGTGATTGATGACATAAGGTTTCTTTGCATAAAACAAATAAGACTAGTCATTAATAGTGGTTTTGTTAGCCGAGACTTTGACTGGAATGTCACGCCTGAAGGAGGCATGTCTGGGTTCTGGTTGTCACCAGAAAGCCCTGAGGAACTGGGATTGACTTGCGTAGCTAGCGAAAGCCCACGAGAAAAAGCCTGGTACTTTGGTTGGTTGTGCGATTTGTGCCAGTCTTTCCAGGGAAGGAACGAAGGTTGCTTTCCTGAAAGATGGCCAAAAAGGAACCTGTAGGCACAATGGAAGGCTCAAGGATTTGAGTGCAATGACTGGTACAGGCGAAGCCAGATGGCAGATGTGTGGCTCTGCTTCTGTGCCCCGAGGGGCGGACTGAGAAGTCAATCTAAAGGTTCCCTGTGTGAGTTCCAGCAAAGCAGACTCAAAGATCATAGGTGATCCAGGCTGCTCTTAGTGTGTTTATGCAAACGAACAGTCAAAATTAAAAGCAGGACCCAAAGTAGTCCCTGTAATAACAACGAGGGTGATTTTAAGGAGAAAAATTGTGATTTAAGGAAAATCACAAAGCTCAGTATCAGACATCAGAATGTCGCAGCTAACTGTCTTGGAAGTTTGCTTTCATTTGAAAGTTGAAACTGGGTCTGTAATGTCACCAAGGATATACAATTACAGGCAGGAAGGACCTTGCAACTGAGTGTCTTCCCAAAGGACCATCTCACAGCCACAGAGACTGTTTTGGGGATTGTTGTATGAATTAACCCGTGTGTTCTTCTGTTTTCATAGGGCGTATGCCTATGACCTCATTACCTGGGTGATTGGTTGCAATATAGGCCTCACTTGAGAAGCCCATTTTCATCGTTGCCCCATGAGGCTCAACGGTTTGGCTGAACTAAGTGGTTGGGTTGGTGAAGGGTTGGGGCAGTCTGTGGGCTTCACTTTAGAACAAGTTTGCCCTTTTCTGTCTTGATGGCTTGGACAGAAAGGGCCCAGATATCTGAAAGGAGGGAAATCCCAATATAGTCCCCTCAGCCCCAGTGAAGTACACTGGGCCACCAGAGTTTTGGATAGGTGTAAATGCCTTGTATGCCTTCCTCCAGATAAGCCATTTCTTTACCTAAGACCCTGCCTTGGTCATTTAGTGGTTATGATTTAATTGTGCTTCCAACTGTCTTTTCAGATCTTTCTCCTCCAGAATATGACCTGACCAGAATGCCAACTGTCCAGTAATGCCAGCTTTTGGACACCAAGTCTGCAACTTCCTGGTGACTGCCAACTGACCAGGATTCTGTAAAGTCCTTCCCCTTACAGGAAGGACTCCCTCTGTGCTACACTCCTCCCTTTCAGGGCACCCCTGACCCAAGGGTAGGTAGGGGGATGTCCATGTCCAGCCGGAAGTAGTTACAAGAAGATGAGACCTTCGTCCATTGTTCTTTATATGATTATAAACTTTGCCAGAGGGAGGAGATTCCATGTGGTTTCACCAGAGTACAGGCCCCCACAGCTTTGGTAGAAGAAAATATCCACAAACTCCAGGATATCCAGAACAAGATTAAGAACCAGGACCAACCTTGGGCATCCACCCCTTGGTGGCAATCTATCATGTATTCAGTTTTAGCCCCAGTCTTAGGGCCCCTGCTCATCCTTTTCCTTGTCGTATCCCTGGGACCTTGCTTACTCCGCACCCTTACCCAGCAGATTGAGGCCACTGTAACCTGCAAGGCCACCGCGAAAATCCTCACCCTCCAGAGACACCATTACCAGAGACTGCAACCCACCCAAATCGAGGAAGAAGAATATGCGGACTATTATGTTGATGCTAAAACAGACACTAGCACTGTTTAGCATCAAAGGGGGGAATGTAGCAGCTAACTCCCGCTTTGGCTTCTGAACACCCAGCTTCTGATAAGGACACCTCAAGGACACCTCAACCCTAGAGTTATTTTTGCATCAGCTTCTGTACCTCCTACCTCTGCCACGTAGGATAGAGCATCCAGAGAGCAATAAAAGCCCCGCTCAGCCAAGGTTCGGGGCCCAGAATTTGGAGACTGCCTCCTCTGGGTCCGCGCGTGTAATAAAGCCTCACTCCATTACCCCAAATCGCGCCAGAGTCATTATTTTCCGAATTATTTTCCATAACATTAGGAACACAGTTCCAACCTGTATCCCTAAAAGAAGAAGCCTAAGCTAGATAGGGGTAAAATATTTTAAAATAGTAAAAACAATGAATAAATTTCAATAGTAAGCAAGAGCTCAGGTAAAAGTCTAGAAGTGATGTTAATAAATTAAATTTTAAATTTATTTTAATACACTAAGCTTAGAAAGCTTATTTTTACTAATTTTCTTACTATCACAATATCAAAAATAACAATTTATTTTTAAAGCCAAAAGATTTTTCTTCATATATTCAAATCCAAGTAACCAAATCACAAACACTGTAACCTGGATGACCACATGTCATGGATTCACTATCGGGTTAAAGAGAGAAGACTTTGGTTCTAATCCTACTAGCTATTGGAATTTTGTAGAAAAATCTATGAAATTATTAATGTACATGAAAACATTTTTGGCAAGCACAAAGTATATAATAAAAATATAAGGGGGAAATATTAGTTATTAGTATCCTAAACACAGATAAGCATGATTCCATGTGTTATTTCACTCAGGCTATCCAACTCAGTTTTTTTTTTTTTGCTCCTTCTGCCGGCGGAGCAATCCCACAGGAGGAACTCCTGGCGCTGGTTCCCTGCGCTGCGCTCAGCTGCAACTCTAACCCGCATGGGAGGGAGGGGAAAGACCCAGGCTTGCCTGGGCGAGGCTGCAATGAGCGCTGGCCTTAGGAGAGGCGGATGCTGACCGCCTTCCAGGGTCCTGCTGCCTCACCGGTCCTGGACACACTGCAGCGGAGGGAGCCACTGTGGGGTGCACACCACAGCCTGTGAGCTCTGCAGAAATTCCACACAAATACATCCAGATGCTGAAAGCATACTGCAGGCTTCAGCGACAACTCATTCTTTGAAAGGCTTTTTCTGTTTCCAACAGCAAATCGAGAGGACGGGATTTCTGGGGACATGAGGGTAAGAAAAGGCTGTACTTTAGGCACAGAGATGGGGCCTGTTATGCGAGTGGGTCTTAGCTGTTCCTATTACCACATTAAAAGGAAGGACCAGAATGATCACCCAGAATATATCTTTCAATCTTGGTAACCAAAGGTGAAATGAGGCAAACATAGATCAAAGCATCTAACCAAAAACTGACGGTTGCCAACACCTGAAAAGTCAAAAAATCAAAGCAACTCCCACACTCAGACCCACGTGTTGGAGATGGAAACTAGACCCGAGTCTGATGTGAAGCCTGCTTCTCACCATTGTACAAGGGACCCCACAGGACCAGGTGTGTTCTCTGTGAGCGCTTATTCGTTCTCAAAGGGCAAACACAACCACAAAGCTGGGTTAAGGCAGTTCTAAATATCCCATCAGTGCCAACGGGGAGACTCTATCACAGGTGGCAGTTAACTCTGGAAAGTGCACACAGAGAAAGGGACATTTTCCTAATTCACAACCACAAACTTGCAAGACAGGATCCCATCTTTCACTACTAATCAGGCAGTTCCTTTACCAAAGAAAGGGCTTTGGTTTCAAGGGGGAAGCATCTCCCAGGGTGCAGACCCAAGAGGTCTTGGAGCTGCAACCCTCAGACCCCTGAAGCCTGAGACCAGAGACAGGCTCCTGTTGTCAATATGACCCTGGCAGTGAAACCCTTTCACAAAGCCCCTGACATTTTCCAAGTGCAGGAACCTCAAGTGACCTGAAGACTGCCACTGAGCTGCCGGGAGCTGCCTTCTGACTGTGGGGCACGAAGAGCAGAGGAGGCGGCTAGAGGCTCTGCTCCCTGGGCTTGCAGTAGCCTCAGAGCCATATGTTGTCTACACAAGTCTGGCCGCCCCACAGTGACATCCCCACAATGGCTGGGAACTTCCACTCACTTTACCCACAGCATCCGAAGCCTTCCCACCCAATGGCAGGTGCTGGCGGAAGGGGTCTCATCTTCCATGGAGTTGCACCCCTGCTGCGCATGGTAGGGCTGCAGAGGTTTACTGCTTGCCACTGTACTGTCAGCAGGAGGACAGAGAGAGGGTAACACCTCTCTCAGACCCGAGGGGCTGCCCCCAAACTGCAGGACCTGTAAGAGGGCTCTGCAGGAAGGAGCAACTGGGTCTGTGCGGGTCCTGCCACCACGTCCTGCACACCGGGCACTTCAGGAACAAGCAGTGACACCTCACAGTCATGGGGCTGGAAGGCCAAGATCAGCACGCCAGCAGGCCAGGGACAGGCCTCTTCTGGGTGGCAGGCATCTCACTGGCCAGTGAGCCCCCAGGTGCGTAAGAGTGCTGATCCCATTCATGACCTCATCACCTCCCGACACCCACCTGCTGACAACGTCACAGTGGCATCAGGGGTCAACGCAAGAACATACAAGGTTTGAGGAGGACACAGACAGTCCACCACAGAGCAGAAAACCCAACTAAAGCAAATTTGGAAAAACATGTCAAAATCTAAGTATGTTCTGCTAACCGCACCTAGAGTAAAACAGCAATGCTGGAGATTGTTTCTACAGACTCCTTCCAACGCACTCAGACTGCAGGAAGTTCTCTACACTTCTAACTAAAAGATACAAAAACTTAAAAAACTACAAAGAAACTTATCATGTTAGAAAAACAGAAGCATTATCATATGGTAAACATGAATACGTGCATAAATAAGGCTGGACACCCCACGTTGTTATAGACCGCCATGGCACCCCAAATGGCACTTCAGTAATAAGGGAAGTGCTATCTAATTTTTAAATAAAAGCAGACTGTGTGTTATTTTTATCAAAGTCTATATACTCTGCCAAGAACTTACAAGTCATACAGCTATGCCTATTATTTAATAGAAAATAAATTATGTAAGCCTCTGAAAAAAGAATACATTCTTGATTAAATTAATGGTTCCTGGAAGAAAGATCTTTTAGCTTAAATTGTATTCCTTAATTTGAGAAAATCTGCATCATCTAGAGTGGATAAGGCTGGGTCAGCATCTTCCCCTCTCAGCTGGGAGTCAGGGCAGCAGCCACATGGTGCCCCCAGGCTGCTGAGACAACTCCCTCCCTCTGCAGTCGCTCCCTCACCCCACTTTGTGCCCAACGTCCCCCTCACAGCCGACTCTGGGAACAGAGGCTTTTCTGAGAAAAGCAGGGGACCCCCAGAGGCCCTGATGCTCTGCCACCCGACTCCCAGCACATCCTTTCAAAGGTTACCCATCGATATGAGGACAAGAACTCCCAAAGGGGACAGTGACAGAGACAGCCTGCTGAAGCAACAAATGATGAGGAAAGCATTGTGTCCTAACTCCGGGTCAATGTAACTGCAAGACCTTACAATGCTTGGAACCTCTAAGTATCTGGGTCTCCGAGTACTGGTCATTGACTCACCCAGAAACTGATACTCAACCTGAAGCTCTGCCCTCGGTTGTCAGATAAATTCAAATGGAGCGTGGAGAACCTGACTCATGCCAGCTGCCCACATTTACACAAAAGCTGCTCCCATCCCTTCCCACATGTCCCAGGTCACTGGCATTTTAGCAAGTTTCTAAATGGAGCAAAGGATGAGACGTGCTATCAAGTCAAGGTTCAGAAAGGGCACTGAGAAGTCACCAAGTCTACTGCATTTCTCCACCAGCCTAAATCCGAACTGTAGCATTTTCCTTTCTTTCTAAGCTAAGAGTCCTCACAACTGATTTCTATGTGCAGTCTTTATCTTTACTATCTGGAAATTCTCTCCTCCTCCTGACCTGAATATGTCACAGTAACATCTGAAGGCACCTTCCTTCATTGTCACTCAGGGGCACCCACCCCCATCTTTCCTAAAACTGCCACACCAAGATCATGCTGACCTCCCAACCAGAGCCCCCAGAGGAGGCAGGTCAGCACAGCACACCTCTGGTCCTGCCATTCCTGCACAGAGCACGTGCCTTCCCTCCACCCCTTTCCTGCTTCTGGTCCTCTTCCTCGAACTCATCCTTCCCGGGCCCTTCTCAGAATCCTCTTCCTCCTCCACCAAACTCTGAGCTGGACTCACTCTCAGAGTCCACTAACGAACACACAAATGGATGCAAAGTTGGTTCTGTGTGCAGAGAGTCAAGAAGCTGCGGTGACACCATTTTGAAAAAGCAGGATTACTGGTGACATAGTTGTGGTCTAGTCCCTAATTCCTGTAACAGCTGACGTGCTATGTGGTGACTGGCCCAGGAGGACCAGATCAGGATCTTGCCAGCAAAGAGCAGCCACTGCGTTCCCCAGAGCAGGTGGGTGGACAGAGGCCTGGCTGACCTGCTAAAGCCTTTTCTCTCGATCTCCACCAGATAGAGGGGATGTCCTGAAAGGTAAGGATGAGGTAATTCACTGCAAACTCCACCACATCAGACCCCTTCTAAGCACCCTGCGGTGGAGTCGCACTGGACTTAAAATAAAACCCACATCCCTCTGGCTGGTCTGCAAGGCCTACACATTTGGTCCCTGCCTCCCTTTCAAAACTTCCTGGGTCCACTCTGGCTGGCGTGGCTCAGCTGGTTGGAGTGTTGTCTGTAATCGAAAGGCTGCAGGTTCAATTCCCAGCTGGGACGCATGCTTGGCTTGCAGGTTCGATCCCTGGTCCAGGTGTCTATGACCCCTATCAAGGAGCATATAGGTGACAACCAATCAATACGTCTCTCTCGCATCAGTGTTTCTCTCTCTCCCTTCCTATCTCTCTCCCTTCTTCTCTAAAAGCAATGAAAAAATGTCCTCAGGTGAGGATAAAATTTTTTTTTTATTTAGATCTTTCTGGATCCAACCTCTAGATTTTTTGAAATTGCATATGCTCACACAACAGAGGAGTATGCATCAGATCACTGAAGAACGTATATAGAGGAGAAAATGAGAAAAGGCAGTTTCCAGGGAAGGAGGGGAGCCCGGGAGGGGGTCAGGGAGAAGCCCAGAGCACTGTGTTTCACGATCAAGACATGTAACCTATGAGAACGTGGGTTCTTTTGTATGTATGGAATGTTTCCTGATTTAAGGAGAGGTGTGAGACCCAGAGGGCTATTGCACAGTGCACTGCCTGAGGCGGACAGCTGTACCCACCGGCTCCTGCTCTGGGGACTGCAGTAGCTGCTCTTTGCTGGCAAGACCTGATCTCATCCTCCTGCACCAGTCACCGCAGAGCAAGTCAGCCGGTACAGGAATTACAGACTTGAATGCAACTATGTCACCATGAATCCTTCTCCATTTCAAAAGGACATCATCCTGTTCCTTAGCCCTCCACACACAGACCCTCCTTTTCATTCATCAGCACCTTTATCAGACTTGCAATTCCCTCCAGCAGCCACTGTGCAGAGCTTGTGTCCCAAGGACACTGAGGACACTGAAGACACTGAGGCTGGTGGGTTTCATACTGATAGTGGCAGCTGGCTACTGAAGGGAGAAGGGGGTGGGTAGGAGGGGCCACCTTGGGAGATGGAGCTAGGCCACAGGAATGGAACCTGGGAGCACTTCTGCAGTGAGCCACACCCCTGGGGGCACTGAGGGTGGGGCGTACAACTAGACAATGCCTTCCTGCGAACTGCACAGAGCCACCCAGCAAGGACACTGAGTTTCACAGCACTCCCTGGGACTGTGATACCCACTGAACTGAGCTCTGCCTTGCAGATGCTCCCACACCAGAGCCAAGGTCCTGATCATGGCTGCAGACACCCCACCTGTACCACCAAGGCCACCCTTGGGTGCTGCCTGAGAGGCCAGGCAGGGTTTCCAGGGTCCCTTTACTTAAGCTTTTGGCTCAGTCACTCTCCGCCTGTGCTCCCCCAAGTGTGGGCAACTCACTTCATACAGGGATTAGGATATGGGAGTCCCTCCCCCCAGGCAAGATGGAGGCAGGGGGAGGTGCTTACACTGAGCACATGCAAGACTAGGAAGGTAATTGGATAGAGAGGAAAAGCCCTCCTACCCCCTTCCAGTACCAGATAGCGGAGGGGAGATGCAGACTAGGGGAGGCAGGCACATGCACAATAGCATGGGAAGGGGCATAAAATGGCACAGGGGGAGGTGCTGGACCAAAGAGGCCTGTCAGTCTAGCCTGGGGAGAGAAGGGATTGGTAGGGAGGTGGACCCCATGAAAGTACATGAATGCTTAGGAGGTTACTTGGTCATTCAGAGAAAGCACCTAGCCCGTCCCACACTCCAAACTAGTAAACCCAGGGGAACAAAGAAATTGCTCTCTTGCGTTCAGTTCAGGACCTGCACTGGGCCGGTCCTCTCCATGGCTCCAGGAGGGAGTCTCTCACTCTTTCTTGCCAACTTGGTGGAGCATTTGCCAGTGCATTTTCATGCTGTCCAGCCAGGGTTCGTGGGACCTTGTGGCCATAGACACCACATGGCCAATGGCAGCGCGGGCTCCACATACAGCCTCCAGGAGGGAGCCAGAAGCCAGACAGCAGCTGGGAACAAGCTAAGTTACCTGAATGACTACTTAGCAGCCGAATCAAGCTCCAAAGGATACTACTTTAAAATGGAGCAGAAATTCTGGGCACTCATGGCCTTTTGTTTTGGTTTTGCTGAGAACACCTGGGTTTTGCAGAGATGAGCTTTAAGATGGGGCATTCTCCATTCTCCCAGATCATTCAGTCCAAATAAAACCCTCTTTCCTTTCTCACCAGCCTCTGCCTCTAGAGTTTGCCTTTTGTTGGCAGTGGGCAGCGGAACCCCATTTTTGTTTGGTAACAAACTGGCGGGGTTTGTATGCTTCATTCCACTGAGTTTCCAGTTGAGGAGTACCAGAGCCAGCCATGTGAACATGTCCTGCTGTCTCCAGTCCACCACGTCACCCCAACCAAATCATCTGACATGCCCTGGGCAGTTCTGCTATCTGCCTCTCAAGGGAGGCCAGGATGTCCAAGAGCTCTGGGGCTCCCAGACGGAGTTCAAATTCTGGCTCCACAGCTTGCCAACAAGTCTGACCTTGAGTAAAGGACTTAAGTGGAAACAACCACTGGAACCTCTACGTGCTGTAGTAAGGCTGAGAAGGAATAATGCCTGAGGGCACCTAGAGCAGGGAGAGGCTGCAGTTGCTCAGTGAGGGGCAGTAACCCTGGCTATTGTCGTGCTTGCAATTATCTGAGTTGACCAGAAAGACAGAGCAAACAAAGAGGAGACGCTCTGACAGATCAAAGGTCAAGAAAGTCTCAGAGAGACACAAAGACAAGTTGTGTGTTAGAGCTGACCAGCTCAGTGGGACTGCACCCCAGAACAATCAAGAGGGAAGCCAAGGTCCAAAGAAACAGAAAACATGAACTGGAGGCCACCCCAAGTAGCCACCCTGCATCGCTGAAAGGAGAGGACGAACAGCCAAGGGCTAGACCACGAACCCTCCACTATTGCTGGTCCCTTGTGCTGTGCTTGCCCCCTTCTCCACTCCCCTAGCCCCGCAAGAGCCTCCCTGCTCAGACCTGAGGACTTAGAAGCAGCATCCACCTGTCAAGCCATGGTCCCAGGCTCTCCCTCAGCCAGCCTTCCTTACTAGGTCCTGAAGTGCCCTTACGTGTGACTCTGGCCCTTCATGGAAGACCATGGTATGGTTCAGTGAAAAGGGTTCCCCATCAACAACATGCCCAGGAGTCAAAGCCTACAGTTCACAGTGTCACAGACCTGAAATATGGTCAGAAAGCAAGTGCCACTTTTGCACCTTGCTCTGTCGCCCAAAGGGCATGCTGCCTCTCTTCAGCCTTTGCTTCCTCTCAGTCATTGAAGCGGAATTCAGTCACAGCATAAAGCTCTGCAAGGACCCTGGGAATCACGAGGCTCAGAGTGCTGCTCCCCAATACCCTGCCTCTAGGCCCAGAGCCCAGCCAGCCACGCAACTACTGAGTCGGAGGCATTCAGGTTCTGGGTACAGACGAAGGATGGAGCCCTAACGAGACATCTGTGTGTGATGGGACTTTCCCTGATTGACCCTGCCCCTCCCAGCCAGTGTTTTCAGCTACAGGACAAAAGGAGCCATCCACTGCAGAGGTGCCACTAAAGGGTTTGATAGAGTAGTTGGGATTCACTGTTTCTCATAAATGTTGACCCTTCCCCTGTTTCCTTCTCCTGCCAATTCTGGGGGGCTGCTCAAGGGCTGCTGAAGGCCCTGCTGGTCTCCTGAACTTACAAAATTTCTGGAAGGTCACAGAATCTAACACCAGCTTCTAAATTGTGTTCTAAATCTTCAAGCTTGCCTATAAAAAAATAATGAGAAGGACTGAGTTAAACCAATGTAATAACCTAACCAAGCGAAAGCAGTTTCATCGAATCTGTCCCACAAACTCTCGAAGTCCGTCTACTTGGAATATTTCTGAAGGTGAGTGAAGGCGACTGGAAGTCCTCACACTACTTCTGTTTCTCCATGACCTGCCATCTGGCAGTCACTCTTGAAATATAAGAATAAGGACTGCCCGAAAAGACACCAAATTTAGTACAATGGCTGTTACAATTCAGGCACAACAGGGACAGACCAGGTTAACAGAATAGAAAGCTCGGAATGTGGGTAGGAGGTGGTGTGCAGGGTGGAGGGGAATGATGGGGGAAAAATGGGACAACTGTAATAGCATAATCAATAAAATATATTTTTAAAAAAGAAAGCTTGGAAACATATCACAAAGGCAAGGGTGGGCAAAGATGTTCTATTCAACAAAAAGTGCTAGGAAATAGTCCATACACACCTTGAAAAATAATCCTCTGTGTTTACCCACACAATACACTACACGTTGGTAAAAACTGATGGTTATTAAGAAGAACCTAAAGGGTGAAAAGTAAAACTTTGATTTTTTTTAAACAGAATTTTTAAATCTCTATAATCTTGGAAGAGAGGAAACCAAACACAGAAAAGCCCTAACTACAAAGAAAAATAATAGACAAATTCTCCCACTGTAAGAACTAAGACTGCCTGCTCACCACAGAAATCCAGAGAAAGTGGCAAACACAAGCCACCAATCAGAGGAAGATGGGTGTTCATGGCATGTGGCACTGACAAAGAATTTGCACCTTGAATACACAAAGGAAATAAGAAAGATGCCAACTGGAAAAACAAAAGAGAAGTATTTTCAGAAGAAGAAAAATAAATGTCAATAACCATGTGAAAAGACACACGAGCACACTGGGAGTCAGAGAAAAGCTAGTTAAAACCACAGTGAGATTTTGTTACATCCTGTAAACTGGCAAAAGTTAGTGTGTGGCAGTATCTAGTGTGGTGAAGAGCTGAACAGGTGAGAGAACGCACTGGGAATCTGTAGGGGACTGCCTGGCACTCTCTTCTACTGGAATGTACATCTGCTACTCTAGAAAACATTTTTTCTGTATGGAAACATTTTATACACACTTCTTTGAAAACTCTGGAAAACAATTTGGCATTATCTTGAACATAAGAGCATGCCATACCCTCCATCCTGGTGATACCCCTTCTAGGTATGAAACTCTCACACGTGGACATCAGAAGACATATGCTAGATTGTTCATAGTCAGTACTGGTTTTAAAAGAAAAAAAAGAAACAATCAATGGCCATCCATGATAGTTTGTATAAATAAATCAGAGCAGACCCTTGAAGAACACAGGTTTGAACGGCATCTGTCCACCTACATGCAGATTTTTTTTCAATGAATACTGTAAATGTATTTTCTCTGCCTTATGATTTTCTTAGCATCTGGCTAACTTTATTGTAAGAAAACAGTATGTAACATCTAACATACAAAGCTGATTATGTTATGGGTAAGTCTCATGGTCAACAGTAAACTATTACAAGTTTGGGAGCCGTCAGAAGTTATACATGGATGTTTGACTGTGTGGGGGTTGGCACCAATAACCTTGCATTGATCAAAGATTAGTTGTACTAATATATATATATTTACAAAATGGAATGCTTTGACTCATGAAAATACATGATCTATAGCTACCAGCATCAGAGTTGATCAATCAGAAACATAATTTTAAGTGAAAATAGTAAGTGGCAACAGAACACATATATAGCATTAAAATTATTTCTAAATTCACAAAAAAAACAAGTAATATACTCATATGTAATTTTTTAAATTATACGTTATTGATTATGCTATTACATTTGTTCCATTACTCCCCCCTTCACTCCCCTCTACCCTGCATACCCCCTCTCATATGTAATTTTTTAAAACAACATGAAAGCAAGATGATCAGGAAAACGTTCCAGACAGGGATTCCTGCTTGGGAAGCAGAAACTCTGATCAGGATAGTGTTCACAGGGAAGTGCTCACCGAGGCTGTGATGTACCTTAAATGGTGACGGGAGGGAGGGTGTACACACATTTTTAATTGACTGCTAACTTTTATAATTTACATATCAAAACATTTTTAAATACCTAATGTTGAATAATTTAGAAAAGAATTTTAAGATACAATTTGCTACATCACATCATGTCCCAAAATCACAGAGCAATTGCAATGCAGAGACCTGGGAAAGGGCAACCCCAGCAAGACAGCAGAGAAACGCTCCAGGCCCCCCGAGCGGGAGGGTGGTGGTTCCACGCTTTCTGAGGGGCAAGGAGATGCCCTTTGGAAGAACAGCATAACCGATACTAAAGACTATCTTTTCATTTCCAAAGGATCTAGTTATTCTACCTGTGAAAGCACAGGCAGTCTCAGTGTATATCAAGATATTAATCCCTCCATCATAATTAAACATCTGACACACATATCTGTTCCCGCTAGTAACCTGTTTCTGATTCACAGTTTTCTTAAAATACTGTGTGTTCTTGAGCCTTCTGCTACAAACTTAAAGAACACTTTAGCCAGACACAGAGCAGTAAGATGCAAATGAAGAATCTGCCACCAACTGTACCAAATAAAGTGTCACTACTTTCAGTGAGACCCTAAGCAAAAAGTTGACACCTGCATAATTCAAGATTTTTACCTTTTAAAAAAAACACAGTTCTCAAAGCACAGAAGGACTGACAGTTTGAGCACAAATTCAGAAAAACCCAAAGAAATAATGAAGTTCATGTGTTACTGTAAGAAAACCTGTGATACTGAAGTCTGATGTTTTGTTTCTTTTTAAGAAGACTTCCAAGTCTCAAAACAAAGGGTTTACTTATTTGAATATTCAGTGCAACTTAGCAGCAGAACCTGATAGTCATCTTTTGGTCAATTTCTGTGATATTCATCAGAAGAGAGCCATAAATGTTTATATACAATAATATATTTTAATTTAGTAACTACTGTCAATTATAATTAGACAAAATTATATGAGAAAATTTTACAATGTGAATATAAGTGAAATAATGTTTGCCATTTGTCCAAGTTAACAGAAAATCATTATAATTTTCCAACCTATCCCATCTACAACATGCCTAACACTGACCATGCAAATGTTACGGAGAACACAAGTAGAATTACTGTGGACCTTCCAAGTCCCAGGTGCAGACAGAAGGGAGAGGCACTGTTACAGCACCTTCTGTCTGTGAGTGAGGATTCCTTCCAGATGAACCTGGAACCAATAGAGGCTGCCCTGGCTGGGACCATGTTATTAGCAGGACCCTCTACTTGGACTCAGAGATATTTTTAGCTTCAAAGTCATTCAAAATTACAGTTGTCCATGGGTATCCACCAAGGACTGGTTCCAGGAACCCCTTTGAATCCCATAATCTCTTAGCTGGCCTCTGTATGCATAACTCAGAACCTGCAGATATGGAAGCCTGCTTGTATATGTAGGATATGCCATAGGCATTAAGAATGGTGTTTCATGCTCCAAAAGACTTCATGTCAGTGGTTCAATCATCTCCACTAAAAGCACTACAGCACAACCGACTTTCAAATCTATTGCAGTTGTACAATGCAAAGGCATGCATGGGTATGTGAAGATGTAGATACATAGACAGAAAAAATCATGGGCATGGGTTACGGGCATGACTCTAAAATAATACTAGATGTTCTAAAGGCCAAAAATAAACAAACAAACCTGAAGCACTTCCAAAAGACTGGCACCTGTAATAGCAGGTTCCAGAGACACCATTTTTGCTATTTTAAGACCTACCATAAGAAGGAATTATTTTTCAAATATAAAGAACTCAAACACAACAGCATATAATTAAGGTATTCTAGGGGGAAACTATTTAGACTAAATGTGATATATAGAGGTTATATGATACATAATATATCTATAAAATATAATGCAAATAAGAATATTTTTAAATAAACAAAATATGAGCCTTCAAATTATTACAAAATCTGCATATTCAATTGCTATGCATAAGCAATATTCATTTTGAAGTCATATATTATTAACAAGACTAAGGCTTTGAAATCATAAAGACTGACTCATGATAATATCCTTAAAATCTGGAGAAAAATATTTTTTAAGCCATGTTGGGAACAGAAAACCTTAATAACCTACTGTTTTTTAACCTTCCTTGATCAACTCCACCTTCAGAAGTCAGGGACTGGGTTTGTCAGTGAGGAACCAATCACCTGCACCACCTCTCCCTCACCAGGAACTGAAACACTTGGTAAAAACTACCTCATCCTGATCCTGTGTCCCTGGTGAGGTATTTCCCACAGCAGGGTCCCCAAGGGCCCCAGTGTGAAACTGTAACAGAGTGCAGACATGGGGCCCCACTGAAGAGGGATTTATAATGGGGTCCAGAACTCAGGGTGTTCAGGAAATGTTAAAAAATAAAGGATGTCCTCATGCCACAAGTCTGAACTGGGGGATGGGACACATGGAGCAGGTCCATTGAGAGTTCTGCATAGCAACAGTTTTGCAACTAACCTCAGTCACGGTCATTTAACATATCTATAACTTTTAACTGGTTTCATGGTTAAATAGGTTAACTGGTTAAATAGCTGTGCCCATAATTTGAGCCAGGGAGAGAGGAGTGTCTTCAATCCATGAAGTAACTGGGAGGAGTCAGTTACTCCCCCTGGTTACAGCACCTGAGTGAGAACTTGGAGATGCCATGCCTGCCCAGACTTACTATGGCAGCCCAGAAAAGCTGGAAAACTATGGGAATGCTGGCAGCTGTAACTGCTTGTGGGAGGAGTCAGAAATGGGATCGCAGAGAAAGACTGGCACTGGGATTTAAACCCAGGCATAACAGCCATATAAAGAAGCCACCATGCGGCTTTGGCAAGAAGAGAGGGGACCCACAGGGCTCTGGTGAGAAAAGAAGAATCATGCAGCTTTGGCAAGAAAAGGGAGAACCACTCGGCTTTGGGGCTCCCTTTGCCACACAGCTTAGGAAGCTGGAAAGCAAGATGGAGCAGCCATGCAGAGCTCTTGCTTAGCAGTTCAGAAGAATGCAGGAGAGACAGTGCAGGAAGGAAAGGGGTGACAGGACTCGTGCTGGTGAGCCATGAGAAGGTGCCATGTGGTTTTGGATTAAGAACTGGAGATCCCGGTGACACAGCTGATGGTGCTGGGAACGGCCGGAGGCCTGTCTCCTGAGCACGGATTACTGGGAAGAACAGGGGGCTACCTGAGCCACAGACTTCTATTTGTTTTCCTGAAATAAGGTACCCCGGACTGGGCAAAGGAGGGAAGGAAGAACTGTGTGTGTTTATGGGTTTTTTATGGGACTTTGGGATTTTAATGAAGACATTAAGTCATTACTCTTAAATCTGTATAACATTTGAATAAGTAATTCCTTTCCTTTTCACCAACCTCTGACATTGAGAGCTATAATTCCCTGGCAGCAGGCAAGGCAAACCTAGTAAAGGGGGACCTCGGGAGAAGGGGGATCCATTCAGTAATAGTATTCTGTCCCCTCACCAGGGTCCATTCGGTCACAAAATTGTTTCTAAATACTGAGCATGACTTAATTGTCCCCCCACACTCTGCTGACTGCTATTTGAAAAAGCAGTAGGTATATCAGAAATAGCATGAGACTGGTAAATTTCAGATTAGGGCTAAGAAAATAATAAAGAACTATCAGCCACAAGAAAAGAGGAAATCCTGCCATCTGCAATAACATGGATGGACCTTGAGAATATCAAACTAAGTTAAATAAGTCAGACAGAAAAAGTCAAGAACCATGTGATCTCACTCATACGTAGAAAAGAAACCTGAAAGTAACAAATGAACAAAGAAGACAAACAAAAGCTCACAGACACAGACAATGGTCCGGAGGTTGCGAGAGGGGTTAGAGAGCGGTGAAGGGAGGACAACTGATGACAAAAGGAGACTTGACTTTCGGTGGTGAGCACATAATACAATATACAGATGATGTATTTATTACAGAATTGCATACCTGAAACTTATATAATTGTATTAACCAATGAATAAATTTAATAAAAATAAAAAAGAAAGCATCAAATAGATAATTGTAACTCCCTGTACTGAGTACTCTCCCAGGTGGGAGGGGGACCCCAAATGGGGCAGTGGGGTCAGGGAAGGCTGAAACTGGTGGGGGACGAGCAGCAGGCAGGGCAGTGGGGGAGGAAGTTGCATAAGTGCAAAAGGTCAACATCAAGAGAGAGTAGGTGCATTTGAAATCCAAGTCCAGTCGGAATGATGCCTAGTTCAGGAGAAAGGGTCTCCAGATGATGCTTAGAGCCAGACAAGAAACCAGATCACAAAAGGTGTTACACGCCAGGAGGATGACTACAAGAACATATGGGTTGTTCAGAATTGTTTAATATCGCCACTAATCTGAGCACAGATTAAAACACAAAGTGCCTGAGGAAACACTGAGCCACACTGATTTATTATAAATGCACCACTCTAACCTCATTAAGGAACTTGAGTTTAGATACTAAACTAATTGAAGAAAAATGAATACCGTGATCAAGTACCCTTTGAACTATCTCTTTTATATTAAATAAAAAGAACTATGCTAGTCTTTTATCATGAAGGTCAAACCCTCTTTAATGCCCACAGCGCCATCAGGATCACATGTGAAAGCTGCCAGTGTGCAGGCCCCGCACTTCAAGGACAGGCCCTACACTGTCCCAATGTCCAGGGGGAGAGCTGAAGACGCCAAGAACAAGACCCCGTCGCTGCGGACCCGGCTGCTCTCTCCTGCAGCCCTTCTAAGCTCCTGGTAGGCCGTTTTTCTCAAGGTTGTTACCCTGATGCTTTACTGGCTGTGAACCAGGGAGCAGACTCTCTCCTTACACCCACAGCCACCCGGGGAGACGTGTCCTGCTTTATTATCGTCCTTGTTTTACAAACGAGAAAATTAAGCTTGGAGAGATTAAGTCATGTACCCCAGGCACATGGCTAATTAGCAAGAGAACCAGGCCCCAAACCAACTGTCTTCAGTGCCAAACCCCAATGGAAGCAGCTAGCAAGCAGTGGCACCCCCCCCACCCCATATCCCCCCCTACACACACACACACACACACACACACACACACACACACGGCTGTGTGGCACTTCCCTCCCTGTCACAGCCACATCTCAGCCCGTCTAATGCACAGTGCTGCTGAATGAGAGTCCTGAGCTGTGTTCCACAGCCTCTATAGCAAGACACCCAGCTTCGATTCATCTTTCAGAACCTCCTTTTCTCATCTGAGAAGTCAGGTGAACAGTACTTAGTAGTAATCATAACAACCCAAACACAGTTTCCATGAGAATTAAATGGGCCATGTGATCATCCCCATGTGCAACAGCCAGCAGGCTTCTGGCATCTGGTACCCCAAGCACTTGCCTGCTGTGAAGAGACTTCCCTGGATGTCAGTCCACCCACCACTGTGCATACCACCTGGCACAGTACTAGCAGGGTCAGAAGGCTAGGTCTGGGCTCCAGAACCTCCTGGGGGCCCCAGCGTCACATTCAAGCCTGGACGACTCTGGCAGTTCCTCCTGTTCCAACATTCTGCTCACAGCAAGACTCAAAGAAAGTAAATCAGCAAAAATGGCTTATCTGGAAGCTCCAGAGCAAAAGAAAATCTGGTAAATTCCTGAAAATATTTTCTTGTGTTCTGCATCTCTTTTCAACCCTCCTAATAAATATATTCCCTTTTGTCCACTGGCTTTATGAGAATGTTCTACTCATTGGAACCCCTGCTTTCCTCTTAAAAAAAAAAAAAACTAGGTATTTATGATGAAAGATACCAGCTTTTAAATGATCATCTCTTTTGTTTGCTCTGCAGACTAGCCTATGAGCTGGGTGACATTAACCCAGCTGCTTTCTAGACCTCAGCTCTGACCTCTGCAGTACTGCTGCTCACAGATGGTACACATTGCATATCGTTTCCTTCATGGAAACCAGGTGAGTGGTGGGAAGCTGGCCGTGTGGCCCATGCCTGGGGTGCCTAATGAGGTCCGCCTCCCACAGCAAGCAAAAGTCAGAGTCTAGTGAAAGAGCCGACTGATTAAATTCTTTTATGAGCAAACATTAAGAACATAGTTAAAGAGGAATAAGATCTCCCTAAGCAAAAAGAATTGACCAGTGATCTAATTACGCTCCAATAGTAGTGGCATGGAATGGAGACCATTTCAGCGGAGACCACTCTGCTGCCTCCACTACCTGTTCTCCAAGGTCTGCTTAGGGCTCAGTCTGGCCAACCTGCTGCACAGCAGACTCTGACGTGACTGCAGACAGAGCCCAGGTCCAGGAAACACTGCACAGATTCACCTCCTGGGAGCAAAGCAGAGAAACCCAGAGAGGCAGAAGCAGCACTGTTCCAGCTAAGAGACCACTGATGTCTGCACAGAGCCCTGTGTGCTCCACCCCCGCAGCAACGAGGAGAGTACAGAGGACCCCACCACAGCCCATGTCTAATCTGCTGAACAGCACAGCGAAGCTTTGATGAGAGCAGGTTTTGAACAACAAATTCCAGAGGAGTCTCACAGATTTGTGCTTGTCCCTCAATAATATTTGATAATATTTTGATAGTGTAAATGATTAATAGCAAAAATATCAAAAGGTGGTTGGTTGGTTACCTAGCACCCTGAGCTGAGAAGGTGTTTGCACGTCATAGAGAAATGAGTACAAGGCGGTGAGAAGTAAGGAAATGAGTCTAAAGAAGTGAGAAGTACGGAAAAGCATACAAGGAGGTGAGATGGAGTAAGCCCTTGGCACCCCAGCCTGGGTTCATGTTGGCCCTGTCCTGTCTCTGGAGGTGCATCCACAAGACTGGCTCAGTGAGCTGGGAAGGAGTGGTCAGGCGGGTTAAAAGTAAGCAAGTACTCTGCCTCTGTAAACATTCTCTGTCCACTTCAGGCCAGAGTCCATGTGGTAATTGCCATTTTAAAGCAGAATATTCTCAGAGAAGTCTACTCATTTGGCTTCACTCTCTTTATCATAACCAGTGTCCCTTCCAGAACCTCCACAGAACCCTAGAATGCCTCAGGATGTAGATTGAAATCATTGGTGCCATGCATATACTTCTTCTTCTTCCTCCTCCTCTTCTTCCTTCTCCTCCTTCACCCACTCCTGCATCTCCACCTACACACACATGCACACCTATTCTATTTTCCAGAACCCCTTTTCAGTGCAGGGAGCTTGTAGCAGCTATATCTTCATCTAGTTCCACTGCTCTCAACACCTGACCATGGGCCATCAGTACCTTCTCCATGCTTTTTCGAAAGGTTCTCTAGATCCACAGGATAATAACCTCTTTGGTTTCCTAATTTCCTTCTTTGATCCTTACAAAGTACTTTAAAAATATTTATTGTAAAGATTAAAAATGCACAGGCTTATTATCAGAGTCAAATTAAATGAAATATGTACTTTGATAAACCACAAGGTTGTTTCTATTGAGTCACATCTCATAATCAGTCCCCTGGTCTCCTGAGCCATTGGCACCCCAAGACCACCTGGCTAAAACTTGAGAATGAATGCTCACAGTACTATAATAGTTCAAGTCCTCATTTGAACCCCGCCTGCCTGCCCTTGACCACATGCTGGACACAGTCCTGCCTCACGCCCCCAACCTGCCACGCTCCTTCCCACCTGGGAGCACACACTTGCTGCCTCTGTACTTGAAGGCTCTCCGGACCTGTCCAGAGCTGGCTGGCTCCTCTTCACCACCTGTGACTCAGCCCCAGTGGCACAGGCATAAAAAAGGACAATTGGACCAATCTGCCCAAAGTGCCCTCCCTCTCACCCCCCAGTGCACTTGGATCCCGATCCCATTACTGCATTGTTTTTCTTCCTCAAAACAACACCACTGTCTGCAGTTCTCCTGTTACTTACTTTTCTTGTCAGAATCCCTCCATCTTCCAAGGAAAGATTCAGGACAGAGGGAACTGGCCTGTTTTGTTCAGCACTGAGCCCCCAGCACCTAGAATAATGACTTCATATAATAAATGCTCAACAAACAACAACAAAAAAAAAAGGCAAGAAGATGTCCAAACTATAGTGAAAGCAATACTCAAGGGCAAATTTTGGAGGACTTTTTTAGATACGAAGTTTTATGCTCAGGCAAACATTCCACAAGTGGTGGGGCTGTAAATGGAACGCATTCTCAGACCTGTGGCTCAGCAGCACGTCCCTCCGGTGGCACCTGAGTCACCGAAACGCCACCGACCTAAGTCCCAATGGCACAATGACTTCTAGGGCTCCAGCAGACGCACTCTATCATTTTTTTTTTTTGCTTCAATATTTCAACTATGCTACACATTTACAAATATGAAAGTAAAATCCCAGTCATATTTATTTTTAGAACCCAGCAAGAAATTATAAGTGTATTTCATCAGGTAAAAAGCAATCACACACACAGCAGCCCATCCATGTCATAAGCCAAGACAAAAGCAAAATGATCTCTTGCTGTTTGGGGGAAAGTAAATTAGAATCTGATTAGATGACATTTAGACAGTGACAAATACATGTTCACACTAACTGCGATTTAATAATGATTTAATACTTTATGCTATCAAATTAAATACTTTATGCATCCCATTCTATCACTACCAAAAGAAAAAGGAAACCACTGTGGCAAATCAAAGACACTCAATATTTCACATTTTTATTATGGAACACCCAAAAGTGAAAGAAATAATAACAGACTAAAATATCTCAAATGAAACATTTCATCAACTATTCTTTTTGGTTGACTACACATAATAAAACAAACAAACAAAAAAGAACCACCAAGTTGTTTCCAATGTCAGGGACCACACAGGAGGAAAGGTGTGGAGGAACTTCAACCAAAACCCTCAGCTGCCACATGCCAAGCCACCCACCACCAGGCTCCACCCCCAGCCCCTGCCACCAGATAGCAGTCAGCTCAGCTGCTTTCCGCACTGGCACACACAATTAGAGAAAGCAGATCAACAAAATCTTAAAATTTTAAATCACCCCACCCTTCGATCTTCCCTAGAACTTTAATTCGAGATTCACGAAGTGCACATTTTTTTACCTCCGTCTTCAGGAGGCACCAGCGAGCTCCCCACAGGATGACCGGGAAACAGGTGATGCCAAGGAGCAGAAGGCTTGGAAACCTGCCGCAGGATAGTTGGTCACTTAAGAAAGATCAGACTCGACCTCAGCAGGGGTGGGAGAGGACAGATACCACCAACTACAGCTCATAACCCCCAGATAATGGTCCAAAGGGAAGTAACAACCCAAAGGGAAAAGATGGCATCAAAAATAGTGGTATGAAGTTCCTCAGCCAGTCTCTCCACAGATGGATGATCAAACCTGTGTTTCTCAAAGCTCTGTCCCTAATATAACATTAACCAGTCAACACCCACGAATCCAAGGGGAACATTACTGGACAGAGTGAGGGTAACGTTCCCCTGCCCTCCTCAGCACCTGGCCAGGCCTGCTGACCCCACACAGGACCCACACAGCATTTACCCTTTCCTAAAACACACTGTGACAGCCACACCTTCCAGCCCTGACCCCCAGCACAAAGGCTCCTGAGATCAGAATCCCAATGCATCAGTTTCCTTTTGACTGGCTGGGTAACTGGGAAGGGAAACAACAGTTGTTTGGTTTTTTGTTTTAAGAGAAAAAAATCAGCCTGTTCCTAGAATCACAGCTTTCAACTCTGGGTTCCTTATAAGCAAAGCAACATCACAGAAGCAGGCCGAGGCCCTAATTTAGAGAAAGCCACCCAGGAGAGTCTGCATGGCTCTCTCTGCCTCAGGCAAGAGCAAGGACGCTGTCACGGTCATTGGGGTTGTCAAGTGGAAAAGTGGCCCCAGACCAGAGGACAGGCTCACCAATAGGCACAGAGCTATTACTCAGCAAACTGCCCTCCCTGGGGACACAGTACCCCCTCAACAGTCATTGCTCCTGTAGGGAAAGCTGGACCCGTCTGTCTGATGTGAGGACCATGGCTCCCAGGGGATGTGGAATGCTCACTGGCAGGGAGGAAATTCTGAGCATCCACATGTCATTCTGGTGCCTTATTTGCTGGGAACAATGATACCTCTCTCTGTTCTCCCAGACTGAGAATCAACCCCCTGAAATTTCCAAATTCATAAACTCCGAAGGCTGCCAGCAGGGTTTGCTGGAAATGCCCTGCAAATGCCTGCAGCCTGCTCATCAAATATTCAGCAGAGCCCAGCTCTGCAACACTCAAGGAAGCACTGGTCGCAGCTCTTTGGGACCATCTTCTGATGCAAACAGTGAGTGGCCCAGCCACAGTGAAGAGTCTGGTTTTGTTTTTCAATTGTTTGTTGCTTCCTTATTTTTCAGTACATTTTTGTTTGAACCCAAACAAAAACATTTAGCTCCATCTTTTTTTTTTAGATTCACAAATGCTTTGTTTTTTATTACAATATAGATTTTTGTTCCCTCAGACAACACCTTTTATTATTTATGCATTTATTTTTTTAATATTTTATTGATTATGCTATTACAGTTGTCCCATTTCTCCCCCATCATTCCCCTCCATCCTGCACACCCCCTCCCACCCACATTCCCCCCTTTAGTTCAGATCCACGTCATAAGTTCTTTAGCTTCTACTCTCCCCACACTATCCTTGCCCTCCATTTTCTACCCATCGTCTATGCTACTTATTCTCTGTACCTTTTCCACCCTCTCTTCCTCCCACTCCCCTGTTGCTAACCCTCCATATGATCTCTATTTCTGTGGTTCTGCTCCTGTTCTAATTGTTGGCTTAGTTTGCTTTTGTTTTAGGTCTGGTTGTTACCATCTGTGAGTTTGCTGTCTTTTTACTGTCCTATTTTTTATCTTCTTTTTCTTAGATAAGTCCCTTGAACATTTCATATAATAAGGGCTTGGTGATGATGAACTCCTTTAACTTGACCTTATCTGGGAAGCACTTTCTCTGCCCTTCCATTCTAATTGAAAGCTTTGCTGGATAGAGCAATCTTGGATGCAGGTCCTTGACTTTCATAACTTGGAATACTTCCTTCCAGCCCCTTCTTGCCTGTAAGGTCTCTTTTGAGAAATCAGCTGACAGTCTGATGGGAACTCCTTTGTAGGTGACTTTCCCCTTACCCATTGCTGCTTCTAGAATTCTCTCCTTCATTTTAATCTTGGCTAATGTAATTATGATGTGCCTTGGTGTGTTCCTCCTTGAGTCCAACTTCTTTGGGACTCTCTGAGCTTCCTGGACTTCCTGGAAGTCTATTTCCTTTGCCAGATTGGGGAAGTTCTCCTTTATTATTTGTTCAAATAAGTTTTCCACTTGTTGCTCTTCCTCTTCCCCTCTGGTACCCCTATAATTCAGATGTTAAAACATTTAAAGATGTCCTGGAGGTTCCTAAGCCTCTCCTCATTTTTTTGAATTCTTGTTTCTTCCTTCTTTTCCGATTGGATGTTTGTTTCTTCCTTCTGGTCCACTCCATTGATTTGAGTCGCAGTTTTCCTCCCATCACTATTGGTTCCCTGTGCGTTTTCCTTCATTTCACTTAGTGTAGCTTTCATTTGTTCATCTAATTTGAGACCAAAATCAACCGATTCTGTGAGCATCCTGATCACCAGTGCTTTGAATTGTGCCTCTGATAGATTGGCTATCTCTTCATCACTTAGATGAATTGGTTCTGGGGCTTTGATCAGTTCTCCCACTTGAGCCATTTCTGGCTTTGTTGTTGTTGTTGTTGTTGTTGTTGTTGTTGTTGTTGTTTGGTCTGGTAACGCCTGTTACATAGCGAGGGGCGGAGCCCTAGGCATTCACCAGGGCAGGGCAACCCAGTCACTGGGTTGTGAGGCTGAATGTGGGGGCGGGGTCCAAGAGGGAACAATGGCGCTTGCTCCGCTCTCTCTCAGATTCCAGTCCCTTCCACCTCTTTCCCCAAGCAAATTAGGCCCCTCTAGCACTGAGTTCCATGTGGGCAGGCTCGTGCATATTCTACGACCCCGTGGGTCTCTCCAATGAACTCTCCCGAGAGGCCGGGATTCCCTCCCGGCATCCCAACTCTCACAAGTGTTCTCAATCGGTGATTTTTAGGCTTTATTCCTGGTGCTGGGGCCCTGCAATGCCCAGTTTTGCCTGGTTTATCTGTGTACGAATGTGTGACCATGGTCAGCCGCTTTGTGTGTCTCACTTGGTCTGCTCGTTTCCTCCCTGCGCCCTGTCCGTAACCACCGCCTGTGTGCCCAGGACCACCAGGAACCACTTCTTCCCACCACGACCCCTCTCTGCCAGCAGCCATCTCCACCCCTCTTACCAGTCCGGGTGAATAGTTGTTGGACTTCCGTACAATTCAATCCTCTATCTGTTCTGGTTGGGTTTTTTTTTTTTTTTTTGGGGGGGGGGTTCTATATTTTTGTTGTCCTTAATCTTGGTTGTGAGAGGAGGCACAGTGTGTCCGCCTACACCTCCATCTTGGCCAGAAAGGCTCCATCTCTTGTAATTTCATGCCAACCACACTCTGGTGACTATGAATTTTCTAGTTAGGTCTTATACAGGGATTGACCCTGAAACCAGGAGCCTAACAAGTACACCCTGAGGTCATTTCCTCACCTCTGAACCTACATGTGAGGCAGCGACTGCTCTGAACTCACGAGAACTTTCTGCTCTGCAGTGCAGTTTGTAACTAGGATTGCAAGTGCTCCATTGTCCCCAGGTGCCAACAGGAAATCTAGTGTTCCAGAGAATTACTTTGTTGTCTTAAATACTCATTCTATGACTCAATGACATGACATTCCTAATCAATAAAATACAGTGAATTTTACCTGCTTTTCAACAGTTAAATTCTGTGATGTTTGTGCATTTTAAAACACATGGCTAGTTATACTAACTGTAGAGTTTGACACTACAAAATTTTTCCAAATAATTTTAAAATCTGGGCTCCAGCCCCAAGAGACTTCAGTCTAACTTTCACTGTAAACAGCAGCAAACTGTACATTTCAAAAGGACCATCCAGGTATAAAAATGGTTCCTACATATCAGAAAACAAAATGCCCCAATGGCTCCCCTTTCTGCCTCCAAACACATCCACATAGAAGCTAGCTGCTTTATCACTGGTATTATCCAATATTATTTTCAAAAGATTGCTCACAAATACATCAGAAGAGCAGGTGGATGTTGGGAAACAACCAAGATGCCCAGAATGAGGTGGCTGAACCCATCCTTACAGAGCTAAATTCTCAGGCTTAGTTCTAGTGGGATCAGTCCCCCAAAACACAAGTGGATGGGCAAGCACAGAGGACACCCACCCCATGGGGGGGGGTGGGGCTGATCCTCCTCACAGGTGAAAGAGCAAGTGCAAGAACACTGGAACTACGTTAAATGACATTGGGTCATGTGGGGATAGCCAGTTCAGGTTTTACCCAACCTGGAAGAGCCGGGGTCCAATTGTTGACAATCTCAAAATATGTAATTCGCAAATCTGTTTCTACAGTGCTTTCAGATGAGGCATGTCTAAAGCAAAGAGATTTGGATCCCATTTTAAGACTTTTCATCTCTATTAGGTCAACAGGGATTTGTACATGAATTTGTTAATGATAATAAAGATTCTTTCCCCTGAAAATGTTTCATTTCTGTAATGTCACTGATTTTCAACCATCTCTTCATTTCACTGTTCTGCCTTCCCTAGCAGCATGCTCATTTCAGCAATGAAAAACAAGATGAAAAATAAGCAAAAAAAAAAAGACCCATGGACATAGACAACATTATGGTGATTGCCAGAGGCAAAGTGGGGCGGGAGAAGAGAAGAGGGTAAAGGGGGGATAAATGGTGATGGAAGGAGACTTGACTTGGGGTGGAGAACACAGTACAATACAGATGACGTATTATTGCACACCTGAAACCTATATGCTTTTATTAACCAATGTCCCCCCCAAAAATGCAACAAATAAGTAAATATGATAAAAGTGCTGAAATCACCAACATTGCAAGTAATTATCTGAAATATATCCCTACATGGGGCCAGAATATTTCATGATTTTAAACACATCACACAGGCATGGGAGGCATAGATAAGAACTAGACACAAGCCCAATGAATCTGGAAAATAACAAAAAGGGGGAGATTGTTTTTTGAGAGTTCACACAGAAAGTAGCAGAAACAAAATTGTAAATATGGTGTGCATGGCCAACCTGCAGCACTCCCATCCAGAATGAACTGTAGCTGTAATGCAACTAAAGGAAAAGCTCCGGAGGGCCACCCACTGGCCACTGGCTGTCACAGCCCTGCTGTCCCCGCCTGCACAGCACTCACCATTCCCCAACAGGTTGCTCTTTTTATTTATCTCTTGCCTGTCTCTTCTGCCTCACCCTGCCTCCCTCCAGCACACCCCAAATGTGTGTCTCATTCACACTAGAACCCAGGAGCCCAAAATTATCAGCATTTGATAAACAAGTGAACGTGGGACCCCAAGGTGACAGCTGGACCACAGCAAAACTACAGCCCTGCTGCCGGGAACATTCTCAGTGTCAACAGGCCCACACTCTCAGGTCCTGAGCTTGTAGTTGGGAGCTTGCTGAATATGAGGCAGGAGTCTGACTCCCTGAAGGACACTCAGGACACTTTGTCCCTTATCCTGAAAGAGGCAGAGGCAGACTCCCACCCCTGCTTCCTCCCAAGTCAGTGACCTGCATGAGCCCCGTTCCTTAGCTGACCTCCTCCCAGCTCCTCTGTGCACAAAAATAGGTTCAAATGGTTATATTACATCGGGAGCAGGGGAAGGGGCCAGGGGGAGGAGACAGGGGCCATGTATACCATATTCTAGAACTCTCAAATGGGAATTAGATCTTGCTGTAAGCTAACACACTCAGGAGCTACAGGGAAACTGTATTTTAAAAGACCCTGAGGTTTAACAAAACATCCAAAGCTCCTTCACTCCCTCAGAGGACACCCCTGCACTTACCACCACCAAGGGAGCAGCAGTGACACTGGAGCATGCTGCCCCTGTTCCACCCACAGAACCCTCACCTTCCCTCAGGTGTCACTGGAGGGTGCATGGTCCTTCAGAGACAGCCAAAACCTGGCAGAGGGGCTCCCCTTCTCCCCCCATGCAGACCTCCTTCAAACCTTGGACTCTTTTCTCCAGTGCCTCCTCAAGAATGTTACAGAAGGTCCTGCCAACTGACTGGAGTTGGCATATTGGGTGGGAGCCAGCTCCCCAGAGAGGGTCTGGGAGCCTTATGAGTTTCCAGCAAGACACACCACCCAAATGCACAGCCTCACCCACTAGATGGGGCTGTCAGGACTTGTCTCGTGAGGCCATTTGCTTTTTTAAAAGAAGGTTCCTAATATACAGAGAAACTGTATGATGCACCCACCACCCAACTTCAGCAGCCCAAAGCAACCTGGCTTCCTCCATCTCTCCATCCGGTCCTCCTCCCAAATTGTCTGGAAGGAAATTGGGATTTACCATTTATTCTCTAAATACTTGGTGGGCACCCCTAAAAGGTAAGGATGCCCTTTATAAACATCACCACAATACTACCACCCCTGCTGCCCCAAATCCAGAGTAACTTCTTAGATCCCTATTTACTCCTGTCCCAAAAGAGGCCCAGGACTTCAGGGTGCCCCAGACGTTCATCCCCAACAGATCACGGCGGTGCCTTCTCTCTGCAACTTTTCTGATCTCTCATTTTTCTAAGTTTTTTAATGTTTTCAGCTTTACTGAGGTAATTGACAAATAGAATGGTATGGTATTTAAAGCATATGATACTATGATTTGATGTGCGTCTGCATCATGAAAAGACTCCCCACCAAATTAACTGGCACATCTGACCACACTTTATGGTAACACTTTTGACCACACCCCCTTCCTGCCAAAACCCTCACCTCTTCTCTGAGTTAACTGTTTTCATCACCACCAAACATAACACGCTGATTACGGTTGTCTGGGTTCTCCTACTAGAAAGAAGCTCCATGAGGCGAGAATTACTGCCTGTGCAATGTTGGGACTCCAGCTTCTAGAACCCAGCTACCAACAGAACTCTCTCTCTGATGACAGAGTGTTCTGGTCCCTGATGCCCATCAGGGAACTACAAGCCAAGTGTGGCTGCTGAGCACAGGAAATGGGGCTCCTGCCACAGAGAAACCCATTTAAAACATTTATTTAGTTCTAATTCATTGAAATTTAACTACCATATGGAAAGTTCAGAATAAATCCTGACACATACTAGATACTCAGCAAATGTTTGTTACACAATGAACAAGTCTATTTGCATCCTTTTATAGTGGAAGAGAATGTGGATTTGGGAACCAATAGACTGTCATTGGGAACCTGGAATCACTGTATCACCAGCACCTAGTGTCAACCTTTACCTTAGAAAAAGGATCTCAATGACAACTGCATCTGCATGTACCTATCAGTGAGTGAAGGAACAAACTCTGAAAGAAGCTTCAAGTCATCCAAGACAACCACTCCTAGTATGCAGAGAAAGAGATATTCTTATAGATATTTACATGCAATAGACAGCTAACAAATTATATATGTTGTATCAAATTAAATGCATGTAGATAGCATTCTTGGAGTCAAGATGTTTTTAAAAACTATTGTATTGATCAGTAAACTACATAAATAAACCTCCAGGTTATACAATAATAAACTAATTCCTTTAGCTAGATTTAAACTTGTCAACTCAGTACACATTTCTTTTTTCCAAAAATTTGGTAAACAGTGAGGACAGGTATGTCTTACACAGTATGAAAGTTATGAAAACCCAAAAAAGGAACTGAAATTATTTGGGACTATTATTAGAAAAGTGCACTTCAAATTCACCTTGTTTATAAGAAGAAGTCAAGTCCTAATCAAATATTATAACCACAACTTCATCTGATCACACATGACTTTCAGATGCTTAAATGGTTCCTTTCACCTACAACATGTGCATGCACAGTTCACAGTTCCCACAAAAGATCCCTGATAGGGATATTTATTTATTTATAAATATCAGAATCTCCTAATACAGCAATCCATTCAATATACAACTCATATCCATTTCATGTATGACACTGATCTATTAAGGAAACTTAAATCACACAATTTCTTAAATGCCACAGATGAGAAAACAGCCGCAGTGGGAAACAAACTTACAGAACAGAACCCCAGGGTGGGTCCAACATCCAGGAGTGTGAACAAGACCCTGCTGGACCTTATTATGTTTCTGTGTAGAAGTAATTAACAATAAAATTAGAGATCACAATAGTTCCAAATTAAGTTAAAATTAATCATTAAGAACAATTCTTTCACCAATCAGTTCTTGGTTTTTGTTTTGCTTTTCTTTATTGTCTATTGGGTTGGGGAATCCAAGTTTAAGCCAATCACCTAGAGCTTGTAAAGTCTCACCTTCCCAGAAAAGAAGGATAAAGACCAATGAGAAGCTGTCCGCAGACATCGGTAAAATCGGTAAAATGGACGGCTCCATTAACCACAGGGTGAATGGCCTTTCAGACACTCAGGGCTGCACGCAAACATCCCTTCCATTAAAAAAGCAAACAAAAAAATTAGAGGAAATTGTCTCAACTGCAAAACAAAGACTCATGGATGAGAAAAATAAATAAATAAATAAATCTCAAGATGGCAAAAAAGAAATAAGAAAGAAAATGTAATTGAAGACCCTAAAAACATTGTTGAACTGTGCTTGTACCTTTGAAAAACATTTGGTCTAAAAACTGAAAATTTAAATAAATAATTTTTAAAAACTGACCAGCTTTTGTTTTCAAATATATTATATTTTGTACACTCTAGATCATAAGCAAATAATATGAATACGGACAAACTTAAATTATAAATTGAACTGCATTATGCCGGTACTAAGGAGTGTATTCTTAGACTTCAGTGTTAAGACAGTTAACTCAAAGATTCCACTATTTCTACAGTCTGTATTTGTTCAGTACTGATTGTGAGATGGCAGGAATCACATAAGATTATTCTATTAACATGTCTATCATCCCATTAGTTAAGGCATGACCTCAAATATTCAATCTGGAGGGGAAAATAAAACTAATACCCACATAGGAAGCAATTAATAAATAATATAAGATGACATGGCACAGAATTGTTTCCAACTGCACATTAATAATTTCATAGGATTCTGTTTTCACTGGGGAGGATTTCAGGGAAGAGCCCCCTTATATGGTCCTTAAAAGATAGCTCGGGGCCCTGGCCAGGTAGCTCAGTTGGTTAGAGCGCTGTCGCAATATGTCAAGGTTGCAAGTTTGACCCCCACTCAGAGCACATATAAGAATCAACCAAAATGCCTAAGTGGAACAACGAATCAGTCTCTGTCTCTCTCTCTCTCTCTTTCTCTCTCTCTCCCCCCACCCCCTTCCTTTCTCTCTCTAAAAATTAGCAATTAAAAAAAAGAAACATAGCTTGGATTTGTATGTTTTCTTTCTCCATAAAATTGGAAATTTCCCAGAGGATCAATCTACCATAAACTCTCCACATCCCTCTGAATCACAGTCCCTGCTGAGTACACGTTTAAATAAGCATTTAATGAAGTGAATCACAAGTGCCATAAAAATATGTGTATTTCTCATCAAAGCAATGATAGGAGCCTCTATCTTGACACATTTAACCGTTGCCTCAGGGAATATCCCCACATACCACATGTTGTCCTGGACCTGCTGCTCTCTGCCAGGTCACAACAAGTCCGAAACAAAGGTTCGTTCCCAACACGGCTGCCACCTGCACATCACATCAACTCTTCAGAGACCCTTGGCCTCAGCTCTAGACACACAGAGTTAGATACATACTCAATTCATTCATTCACCATTCACTCACAATCATTTAGCCCATAACTTCTGTATACTGAGCACGATACTAAGCAGTAAGGGAATGAAAATGAACGTGACCCTTGCTCCAAAAGAGCTCATACCCTGTTCATTCAAATGTCAATCAAATTAGGGTAAGAATATTTTGAACCAAAGACTAAAAGCTAAAGGTGAAGAAGCTAACATTGAGGCATTCTTAGGAACAGGAGGGGAAGAAAATGAGAGAAAAAGGAAAATTAGGCTAATAATATCTAAAATATATATCCTAGAGAGAAAAACATCACTGATTTCCTCCTCGAAAATCAGAGAATTAGTAGATGAGGAGGCCGAACTGTGGAAGTGAGCACACTGTTTACGAACCAGTCTAGCGTCCCATCCCTTTGCCCTGTCAGCCCTTCGGCTCGTACCCACAGGCCCCTCCTGACCCCGCAGCTAGACTCAACCTTGTCCTAAACACCAAACACTTCTCCTAGAAACGTCTGAGGACCATTCTAGTTTCCCTGGGAACAGAAAGGAACTACCATGTGTTACCTCCTGCGTAGATACTTAAAATGCATTCATTCTTTTAATCCTCAAAAGCTGATTCTTATTTCCATTTAACATATAAGGAAATCAAAGTAATCACCAAAAGCTGCCCGGCTCAGTGTGGAAGTTCCAGGATTAAACTTCGGTCTGTAGCTCCACAGTCCTTCCACACATTGTTGTAATGACTTGAGAACTTCATTCAACACACATTTTCTGAAAGCTAATTCTGACCTCTACTCTAGGGCGAGGCAAATGTCCCACCCACGACCACAAGAGGACCACTGACACTGGGAGAGGCACAGGGAAGCAGATAATCACAACTTAATGTCCCAGAGAATGAATAGTAATTAGCTGGACATTCTTATGTCATCATGCATTTTTTAAAGTCTCAGAATTGGGAACACTGTGTCAAGCACAGTTAAACATGTTTTTAAGACTTCTCAGATTCTTTCATGTAAAATCTCCAGGAGGTGAGTATAATGTAAGTATTTCCCATGCCTTCTTTGTTATTCTGGTAAAATATACATGACCTAAAATTTTCTGAGTTAACCATTTTTTAGTGTACAATTCATAGTGCAATGTAACCATCACCACCATACATTCCAGAACATTCTGACCATAGATTTTGTGGAGAATAGCACCAAAGTGAGGCCCCAAAGGACCCTTTTGAGAAACGAGTGGCATGGCAGTCAGGGCCTGCACAGGGGAAGCACAGGGTGAAGGAAGAACACAGAGCCCAAGGACCAGGGCAGGTATCTCCACCTGAAAGAGGCTACATGTCCACACAGACACCTGCAGGTGGAGAGTCAGCCAGGGAACAGGGATGGCTGAGCAGAATGAAGAGGAGGGAGAAGCCCACACTGAGCCCACGTGCACCCTGGCGGTCTACAAGCATTGCTCTCAGGCCCTCAGAACAGAGCAGCACCACCCCTGCCAGAGGCTGAGTGTCAAGGACATGGGACAATGAGGTCACTCTCTGCCTGTGAGTGCTGTGTGGACAGTTAACTTTATCACTTCTAGAGACTCCAAACTCAACTGCTTTCTTTGGGGAAGGTACAGCAACAGTCCTGGCCACTCTCCTTCATCCCAATTGATCTAGAACCACACACAGGACCATCGCAGACATTCCTGAGTCACTTTAGAAACAAGCCATAGGGACAGCCAAGTGAGCACCGACAGTACTTGGCGGAAAGTGTGTTTCCTCTCAACACAAAACTAGGAACATGCACCTTCATTGCCATCAAGCCCCTACTCCTTCCCATCAGTGGTGTCCAACCTGCGGCCTGCAGGCTGCATGCAGCTCAGGATGGCTATGAATGCGGCCTAACACAAAATTGTAAATTTACTTAAAACATTATGAGATTTTTTTGTGATCACATGTCGCAATGGATGGCCCAAGACAGTTCTTCTCCCAGTGTGGCCCAGAGATGCCAAAAGTGGGACATCCTATAAAATTCCGAAGTTAAACCTAATTTCCTGTCTCTAGTTTATATTCATGGTATGATAATAGCTGCCAGTTTCATTTCTCCTCTTTTATCTGGGAGGTGAATGTAAGGGAACAAATAGGTGACTGTCACCAGAGTAAATCCCCAAAAACCTAAAAATACAACCAGCCCCAGTGGCATCTGCAATTAGTAAAAGCAGCAGAAAAGTTTGTCTTACTTGTTTATTTATTGCTTTCAGTTTAGGGTATTTTTTTTTTTTTGCCTTCTTTAAAAACTGTTTTATTGAATTCACTGGTGTGACCTTAGTTAATGAAATCATATAGAATTGTATAGGTTTCAGGTGTGCCCTTCAATAACACATCGTCTGCATGTTGCAGGCATGTCCACCACCCACAGTCAGGTCTCCTTATATCGCCATCTACACACACCCTTACTCTCCCACCCTCTTCCCCTCGGCAACTACCACACTCTCATCTATGTCAATGAGTTCTGCTTGTCTGTGTTGTTTGTTCCTTTGTTGCTCTCAGTTCTATATCCCACTTACGAGTGAAATTGTATGGTTATTGACTTTTCCCATCTGACTTATTTCACTTAGCATGATATTCTCAAGACCCATCACGCCGTCACAAATGGCAGTATCTCATCTTTTCCTATGGCTGGTTGTATTCCCTGGTAAATATGCACATCTTCCTTATCCAATCATCTGCTGAAGGCCACTTCAGTTGCTTCCATGTCTTGGCCACTGTGAAGAATGCTGCAATGAATGTAGGAGTACACATATCCTTACGAATACTTTCAAATTTGGGGGGTAGATATCCAGAAGAGGGGTTGCTGGGTCATATGGTAACTCTATTCTCAATTTCCTGAGGAGCTGCCACACTGTTCTCCACAGTGGCTACACCAGCTCACAAGTGACTCACAGACACGTGCAGCAGTGTGGTGGGCACTGGAGGCAGAGGGAGTGGGAGGGAGGCAGTAAAATGTAAAGGGGGTCAAGTATGTGGTAACAGAAGGTAACAGACTTGGGGTGGTAAGCACACAGTGAAATATACAAATGATGTATTACAGAATTGTACACTTAGAACCTGTATAATTTAACTAACCAATGGCACCCAAAAAATTTTAATTTTAAAAAACTGTTAAGCAATGGAGTAATTTGAGCAGAGATGAAGCCCTTCCCCTCCTTCTCAGTCTCTGTTCATGAACAATGGTAGCTTGCTACAGAGGGTCTTACACAAACGTTAAAACCCCATCTCATTAAAACCAGTGGGAAGAGAGTATAAGGGAAAACATCTACAAGTATAATATATTTCAAACCCATGCATGACATCACGTCTACTGAAGTCTGTAAAATCAAGAGTTGGGAAGAAGGTCCAAATCCACACAGGCCATCACTGAAATGTTAAGTGTTAATCTTACATTATTTTCAGAAAGCTGGGTAAGCAGTTTAGGAGCATTTCATGACAAACAAAAACTGAAAATAATCTGCAACTGACTTTCCTTCGCCAGCAGATCTCCAAGAATGCTGGGGGTGTGGTGCGGTGCAGGGGTGGCTCGTGGAACCGCTAGGGATCTCAGCGAGCTCAGAGCCCCACCAGCAACAGCATGTTCCCATCATCAGAAAAGCACCGAAGCACCCACTTATCCCTGGATGGGCTCTCTTATTCCATCTTTTAAAATAACAGTGAAGCCACAACCCTGACTTGGAATGTCAGAAATGTACAGCTAAGTTGAGGAGAAGCCCAGAAGTGTATTTGCATAGAAAGCCACACAATTCGTAACCACATCTCCTGCGATTGCTCCCTCCAGGGTACAATGCGGGGTGAGCGGTTATCTCCTGCCAGCGCTGCACCCCACTCCAAGCCCTCTCCCAGGCTGCGGCTTCCATTCCTACCTACCTTCCTCTTCAATCACATTTATCAGTTATGATGAAGCTGCTTCCCAAGGTCATCCACTCCAAGTCTACTGTCCTTCAGAATGGAAATTTCTGAAAGTAGTAAGTACCAACCCCAAAATTTTAAAAAAATACATTATTTTAATCTGTTTTTTCCAGGATCAAAAAACACCCTTTGCCCAAAGGCAAAACTGTACTCCTACTGTGGAAGACTGCTTCTTTATTTCCAACACAAACACAGCCTTGGGTGATTTAAATGAAAAGTATACAACAACTCACAGAAGCATCATCTAAATTAATGATGTTCATTTCCTACCTGTGGCCTAAAAAATGGTTTTGTAGGCTGTCTGAAAACTTACTGAAAAAAAAAAAAAAAACAAAAGATACTTACTGAGTTGTGTTTTGTCAACTTCAAGAACTACCAGAAACAATGCTCCGCATACACACCCCTCAACTGCTCGACACCAGCTGACCTGATGTCACCTTCATCCTCACACAGGTGTTGGTTGCATCAGGACACCAGACTTATTTCATGGAAATATTATAGCATCACCTAATGTAAACTCTAAGATTAATGATGAGCAATAAAGGCCCACCATTGTTTTAAAATATTAGGTGTCAGTTAAAGAATTTTTTGGGAAGACGCTGTCTTCTTTGACACCCCCCACCAACTTGCTCCTTTTCTCCTACATTTCCTGTCTCCACTAATAATGTTGTCATTTAGCCAACTGCCAACACTGGAACCATTAAAGCAGGGGTCTGCAACCTCCCGGGCCAGACCGTGGACCAGTACCAGTCCATGGCCTGTTAGAAACAGGGCTGCACAGCAGGAGGCGAGCAGCAGGCCAGCAAGCAAAGCTTTGCTCACATTATCACCTCAGCTCCCCCTCTTGCCCTCCCCCCTACCCTGTCTGTGGAAAAAAAAATTGTCTTCCATGAAGCCAGTCCCTGGGACCAAAAGGGTTGGGAACCACTGCTTAAACCCACTCCTAATCCATTCCTTTCCCTCCCCAACATCCTCCCAGTCCGATTCCTCATCATCTGCCTCTGTCCAGTCTTGCTCCAGGTGGCCTGTCACATCTGTATATCATAAACATGCGCACTCAGCGTCTTCGGGATTGATGGTCACATCACATCCCGCTGCTGTGTAAACACCTGACCCAAACTGAGCCACCTCCAACCCCCGAAGGGCACCAACCACCAGAGCCCTGCCTGGTCCACCAGCAGTCAGCCTGACAGTGACATCAACGCATACAACAATAACAGCCACACACTGAGTTGAACATCATCCACCATGAACATCACACTGCACTCTCAAGTACATAGAGCTCCACCTGGCAGATGAGAACATGGGCATTGTGAGAAAACACAGAAAGGTTACAAGTAGCAAAATCTGAACTTAGGTGCTTCTGACTGAAGTCCACAGCCATATCACTATCTTGCTTAGAGCTCGGCTATAACAGAAAACACCATTCAGTATGTCATTTCTAAATACCATTTGGCAGTAACCATTCAGAGTGCATTGTAAGAGGTGCCTTGTGCAGAGCCAGCTATCCCCAGGTTGTTCAGCCATGATGTCTTTCAGAAGAAGCTGTGGTCTCCAGACAGTTCTGTCAACTGCAAAATTTCATCTGAATACTAACGCTTTGACACAAAGCTTAAAATTAAAAATGAGGCACAGGATAATCCTAATGCAAAATTAAAGAGCCCTGAGAACTACTTTCCTGACAGCACCATTATTATTCCTAGATCTAAAGTTAATCAAAAGTATCCCTGGCTGGTGAGGCTCTGTGGATTGAGTGCCGGCCCATGAACCAAGGGGTCACTGGTTCAATTCCCACTCAGGGCACACACCTGGGTTACATGTCAGGTCCCCAGCAGGGGCATATGAGAGGCAGCTGATGGATATACCGGTATCTCTCACACATCAATGTTTCTCTCCCTCTCTGTCACCCTCTCTTCCCCTCTCTCTAAAAGTAAATAAAAATATTTTTAAAGAAGCCTTTAAAATTAATCAAAAGTAAAAAAAATCAGGGAGGGCTGGGGCAGTGGGCTGGGATGGGAGTAGAAGACAGAAAACTGTCCAAGAACAATTAAAATTTTAAAAAATCAAGATGAAACTTAACCCAATCAACTTTCTCCTGTGATTCCTATTTATTTGTTAAATCTCACCTTCAAAATCATGACCCTGACATCCTAAGGAAGTAAAACCAAAACCAATGAGTAAATTCTTGCCCCTTGTGTTAGCAAATTAGAACTCTCTTCTTCCAGTGGCACCTGAAGAGAACTAAGCAGATCCCTGACCATCAAAAGCAAAACTAAAGCCTTTGAAGCCAAAATCTGTAGATTTTCTATTAAGTCCTCCAGACATAAAATCCAGAATGATTTCCAGAACTTCATCTCTGCATTTTCAGATTCTCCAAATCTATGATTGAAAATCTAGCCTACATTCTACCTATAGTCCTTTCTTTGTCGTGCAGATGGTGCTGAAACAAACAAACCTTGCAACTGTTCATCTAAGAAAAGTACCTGCCACACCTATATTCAGGGGCTTTCCACAAGCTGGAATTGTGCAAAGCCCTGGGGACACAGGAATGAAAGGCTTGGTCCTGGCCCTACCTGGAGGCTGGCTTTCCCTGCACCTCCCATCCTATGGCCTTGCTCCATCAGTAACCTTCTAGTTTGAGGACCACACCATGGTCCACCATGAAATCAAATGTGCTCTTTCTCTGAATGCTTTTAATTTTCAATATCTGAAGAAGCAGCTACTAGAGAGGCAGAGACCTAGCAATGATCAAGAGCATAGGCTGAGAAGTCAGACAGATCTTGTTCAAGTTCCACCTCTGCTACTTACATGTGTATGTCCTCGGGAAAGTTAGTGGGCATCTCCAAGCCTTAGAAAGAAAGAGGAATAAAGGAAAATAATGAAAGAATGTACCTCACAAGGTTGTCATGAGCCAGAATGCACAGAGAATACTCAGCACACGGTAAGTCCTCAGTTGATTGTGCTTGTTGACACGGCAGTACTAACAGTAACAGTCATCCAATATATGAGCCTTCAAAAGGTTACATAACACAAACCCCACTAATGCGCTTTCTTGGGTGGAAAACAGGCCAGCATGTGAATCACAGTGACAGTGTCTGTTGTACTGGAAAATTACTGTTGGCTATTGTTCCTGCCTAAAAATTCCCAGAGGGGCACCATCTCAAGATATCACTGAAGTGGCCCGGGCTTCATTTCACATGAAAAAAGATAATGGGATCATCAAAAAGGCAGTAATGAAACATTTTTTTCTTTTTTTAGTCCTCACCCAAGGACATATTCACTGATTCCAGACACAGAGCAAGGGGTGGGATGGGGGGGAGACAGAGAAACATCTATCAGTTGCCTTTTACACACGCCCTGACCAGGGACCAAACCTGCAACCCAGGCATGTGCCCTGACCGGGAATCGAACTCACAACCTTTCTGTGTATAGGACCACACTCCCACCAACTGAAGCACACCAGCCAGGAAGTTATTAAACATCTTGACGTCTCAATTAAATTACTGGCGAAGTCAAAACAAAAGGTAATAATCTGTTGTGGTGGTCTCTGACAGTCGTGCAGGGGTGGGGGAATGGCCTCTTTCCATTTCACAGAGCATAGAAAACCCCTCATCTACTCTTCACAAGTTCTAACAGCATTCCTCTCCCTCTCCCAGTCAGGATGCTACCTGCATTATTTTATTTTGCTTATGGCACTTCATCAACAAGTATGGTTTGGGAACCTAACTGCTAAATCTCACCAAAGCATTCTATAAACTAACTAGCTAGATAAAGTACTTCTTAAAACCCCTGTCCTAGCTCCTCTAAATTTTTAATTTTCAAGTGTTTCAAAGACAAAGGCAGGCTCAGAAGACAATGTAAGCGGTACCTCACAAACAGACTATCCCGAGCCAAAGTGCCCCGGTGCGCCAACCTGGGCGCCATCAATGCCTTCACTCCTGAGGCGCTGACTCCAGCACAGTATGCCCTCGGACTTCACCGTGCTTCGAGCAGGGTCTCCTCCTTGACTGGGCCCAGGGAAGAGAAAGCAACCTGGAACAGGGCACCGCTGGGGCAGCAGTGATACAAAAATGTGAGAACTTGAAGAATGCAAAATATTTTGGGTAGAACACTGGATTTTCCACCCTGAAAAGTAGGGGTCAAAGGCAATTTTACCTGCATCTTAAAGGGTAGGGAATGCCTATCACAACCAAAACAGCAACTACCACCACTGAACACCTACTATGTGCCAGACACTCTACATTCTCATCCTCTCTCACCTTTGTGACAACCCCACAAAGTGGGTGTAACTGTCACTGTGTTTATGAGGAAATGGAGGCTCAGAGTGTCCTGTCCAGGATCACACCACCAGAGCCAGGGCTCACATACAGCAGGGTTGTCCTCAAACCCATCTCAAGTCCCTGTCACCGTTTCCAATAAATGCCTGCCTACAATAGCCACACAAACAGCCATCCACATACGCAGACTTTGATGAAAAACAATCTCCCAAAAACACAAAACTAGAAAGCAGCTGTTTTTTAGTACGTATTTGTCCCACCATCTGATTATTATTAGGCCCTGGGCTAATAAAAGTTTTCATGGCGACATGACTTGTGGTGGGGCCCAAGTCAGAAGAGGCTACCATGTTCTATCAGACCCTGAAATGACCCAGCCGCAAGGCTTGCTAACAACACTTAGGTCTGGTCTAAATGAAGCCAGATCAGGGTGCCACGAGAAGGCCAAGGTCAACTCAAGGTGAGCCATGGGAGTCTTTTGAAGAAGATGACATCGAAATTGGTAACATCACTTGCTCGGTCATTACCCCAACGTAAGAAGCCTTTGCAACAACTGACTGCATGCCTGGGCTTTGCTCTTTGCAGTCACGGCTAACTTCCCCTCTGATAGCCACAACACTCCAGAACACCCCAACTCTCACTTGAGGAAATATTGAGGGCACAAGGAATTTATGTCAGACTTACCATGAGAACAACGTACAAGGAGCTAAGAAACGGCTCCACTTATGAAGGAGCTAATCTTACATCATGTATTCAGGAGGTTGGCAGCAACTTCGTAGTAAAAAGTGATTCACGATGAATTTTTTTTTAAATCTCAAGATTGTGTGAGTGCCCCAAACAAATTCAAATTGTTGAAGGTGTGAGTTGGTCGTCATTTGAGCAGGAGGGAGCTAGGTTAGTGAGGAGCTAAAGTTTAAATGAAAAGGCAGAAGCAAGAAGGCCCTGAATAACAGGTCGTGTGCATATCCACACCCTGTGCCCTTTACTTCACAGGGACACTGTGATTGTTACTGCAGCGCTGCAGACCCCTTCCCTCTCCCAGTAACAGAAACAGGGCATTTTCCCAACATCAGCGAGATAAACAAGTGCTCACTTCATTATTAAGCTACACTAAAAATGTTCTGAAAGCCCTTTTATATTTCAATCAAAAAGATTTCTCAGTCCCTCTCATGTAAATACATGATTCAACATGGGGGTATGCTTGATCTTTTCTGGCGAGTGATATTTTTAGGCAACAAGAGTTTCCTAGGGTTTTGAATCTGCATTTTCAAGCCATCTGGTTGGCCCCACAGACTTCTTGTTCCACATTAACCATCTCCACTGCAGAACAAAGGGCCTTCACAGCCCCTGAACTTTAAAGCTGGCATAAAATTAAGTGCAAATTTAGGTTTTTAAAAGGTATTATCTTTGATTCTAAACTATTATAAATGGCTGATTATCCTTGATTTTAAGTGGGAAAAAAAACTCTAAAAGAAGATGTCTCCAAAGTAGTTTCTTTTTTTTTAGATTCAGATGAATCTGTAGTTTAAAATACAGAAATTAAACTAGTAGAATAGATGATGGTAATACATAAAATACGCTCTGGAAATAGAGTCACATGTTCTCCAAGTGAAAGGAAAACCCAGCAGAGTGACAATTCAAAAAGACCCAACTCCCAGCAGGATGAAGTATTTTGACTAGTGAGTGACCAGAAACTGGGAAACCATGAATTTTAAAAGGATTTAAGTTGCCACAGTTGAACTAGTCAGGAAAGAAATGGTGATTCAGCCAAGAGCTGTAGGAAGAAACATCCTTCAAGCCCTGGGAGCAGTCCTTCTGGCAATGCTGCTGCCCCTAGAGCACACCTGAAGCTCCCAGGAGGGCCTGGCAGGGGTTCCTGGAGCCACTTCTTCCCCCTCCACCCCCAGGTCATCGGCACAACTTCTTCCAAGTTCAATAGCACATCCTTCAGATACCGATACTGGCATATTCTCCAGATAGCTTAGTTAGGCCCACAGACACCACAGGCTCAATTAAGATGTGGGGTTAAAAGTCGTGGAACCAGTCCCCTGGGCACCTCCACCCATCCTTACCCCTCACCCAGCTCACTCGGGCTCCCTCCCTGTGCCTCCCGCTCACAATCAAGTGGACTTTCTGACCACAGAAAGCCCAATGCAAGGGGATCCTTGCACTTTGATTTGTCTCCTAATTCCACTGATTTTCAACACTGGCTACATATTGCAATACCTTGGGGGAAGTTTTAAAAATCCCAATACTAAGGCCACTTCCCAGACCAGTTAATTCAGACTCTGGGGGTAGGGCAGTGGTGTGCTGGTGAAACTGCTCACGCAGTCTTTAGAAAAAAAATATCCATGTATGTACACAAATTTATCATAAATATTATGACACAAAGGATGTGTAGGCTACACCTTACAAATAATAATAAAATATACAATGCTCTAGTACAGATGTTCTTTAGCCCATTCATTCTAGAACATACTTTTTGGTCACTTGTGCTTATTTGTTTGGTTTTTGAACTCTGGTCTTAGTTAAACTATCTATTTCACAAAATCAGGCTGTAAATGAATGCTCGGTGACTGTCCAAGTTCAGCCATTGACTCAGGAATGTAATTCCAACATAAACCCTGGTCAGTATTTTTGTTTACACTGACAGATAAAATGAACATAAAACAATGAAAAATAAATAGTGGAATCAATGAAGAGAGGTTTTTAAATCATGCTTGGACATCTCCCTAAATTTCCAAACACAGCCACTGATAAATGTTTTCCATTCCTTCTAAAAAGAAGATTTTTTTAAGAAAAATTCAACAATTATGTTTTCACTATACCAAAGACAACACCACACATCAAATTTGCTATCCAAATGGATGCTAATCTTCAATCCCTCTTTGTCACCCTTCTCAAACCAGCATGCCCATACCTTGGAAAAATGTACTCTGACATTCTTATTAATACTGACATGGCCCCATCTGCTGAGACTTCAAAGCCCGGAGCATGATTTTTGTTTACGCAAACACAGCAGCAGCTGGAAGAGAAACCCCTTTCAACTTTAATAAGAGTAGATCTTGACAGTCAGAAACCTCTACATCTATAAATACAGCCAGGCATGTAATTTCTCCTTTAAAACTTCTATTTTCAGGCTAGGAACCACCTGTTTCTCTCATTTTTTTTGTGTGACCACCAAACCCAGAACAGTTGTCAGGATTGGGGTGGCTTGTACCCATGTGTATCACGGGGCCAGACCCAATCTCACACAGAGGGAGCCCAGACAAAGGCTGTGGCAGGGCTCACCCTGTGCAGGAGGGGAAGAGAGAGAAACAGCAAGGAAACAATCAGACAAATGAGACAGTTTCAGAGGCACAAGTGCTATACAGAAAATGAAAACAAGGTGTCTAGTAATTGCGCCCCTGGGACCCACCACAGAAAATCTAGCAGGTGGCACCGGGAGACACGTGACCACAAAACAGGAAGGACTCAGTGGTCTTGTTATCCAGGAGAATGGATAAGAAGTGCTCACATGTACAAATAACAGAATAAACATGCTCAGCCGCATGGGAGGATATGTGACTCAGCAGAATGCTAACTGAAAACGACTAGTCCCAAAAGACTGCCTGCAGTGTAACTTTTTTTTTAAGTTCAAAACTAAGAACTACACTAGGTTTAGTTTACAACTATGGTTAAGGAAACATACGTATGTGGTACAAGCAAGGGAAAGTAAACACAAAATTCACAGCAGAAGACAGCCCAAGGTTCAGTTCTCAAACCAGGTGCAAGGTTCGCAAGTATTCACTCAATTACTGGACTTAGACAGACAGCACAAGGGACATGCTGGAGTCTTCAGGGCACGTATGCCCAACAAATGAAGACAACTTTAAATCTACTCTACAAACAATCCAGCACAAACAGTTATTCTACTCAGCACAAACCAAAAACCAGCCCATCACGTCTTTTAAATGAAGGCTAAAAAAGCATTTGATAAAATCCAACCACCATTCATAATTTTAAAAATTCCTTCCAAACAAGGAATAAGAGAATTTCCTTTACTTGACAATGAGATTCTCCCACAAACCTATAGCAAACATCTAAATTAATAATGAAACATTAGAAACCCCCCCTAAAAGCCAGGAATGAGACAAGGACAACCAGTAACACTGTTTATTCACCATGGTGCTAGAAGCTCTAGAAGGTGCCATGAGACCAGAGAAAGAAATCAAGCATGTGCATGCTCTGTCAGCGACCCTCCCTCCACACGCAGGAGACACATATGAAACAGTGCAGTGCAGGCGGGTTTGGTAAGAGGGAAACTTCAAAAAGAATCTTAATGTCCCTCGACAGAATGTACTTAAAAGTGGAGACACATTTCTACAAAGGACTGTAACAAAGCTGAGGCATTCCAACCACAGCTGCTAATGAGGAAGGGCTGGGCATGCCCCATCCTACCTGCCTGCAGGACACAGAGCTGGAGAGGGTGCATCTGGTCTTGTAGGTGGTGTCATGCGGCTGACCCAGGGACACCCTACGGTCCAAATGAGCTGACTCAGCTGTAATAGTGCAGAACCACTTCAAAATCACTAGCCACTTCTATAGGAAAACATACAGTCTGGACTCAGAAACTCCATATATCTCCTGGACCTTTCTCATTAATTTTTTTTAATTTATCTTAAAGCCAAATTCCTAAAATTATCCCACAGACTTCACCAAGACATTCCACCAACTAGGAGTGCCTGATTCACCCTGTTTGGAAATGAGAAAGTTGAACAAGGTCATCTCTAAGAGCCTCCCTCACCTCTAACTCCATAAGGAGACTAGCAATAAGCTCGTGGTCCATGGTTTTGTGCTGGGGTGTTCCAGACACCTCAGAGGGGCATCAGTGTTCTATGTGTTTTCAAAGAGAATCAGGTTCGCGGAGCAGTGTAAAGAAAAATTAATCACAACCTAACTTGTGATAAATGGTTTAATAACAAATTTGCATGTGCTTATTTTTTAACGTTTCTGCTATGCCATACCACTGAAGATAATTTTAAATTCTATCAAGCAAACAACCCAGCACAAAGCATTATTCCACTCAGCACATCAAAAATCAGCCTATCACGTCCTCTGGATGGAGGTGAATAGATATTCATGTAGCTTTAAACTAAGTAAGATATGAATGTTCAAAAATATGATCTTATCCAGTGGTTTACAAACTATGTTCTACAAAAGTGCTTCAGGGTTCAATGAGCATTTGATTCTGACTTCTTAGGGAATTTCAAATTTACTGAAACTCTTATTAAAAAGACATATACGTTCAAATGCGTATTGTACTCAGGCACTCACCAACCTCCTTATGCTTGGCTTTTGAACAAACCTCACTTAAACACAAACATCATCTTGGACTTCCATATAGTTCTGTGCGCACAGTAGGCTCCTTATGTCACCAGGCTCGGCCTGCTGGCCAGCAGTTGTACTCTGCCAAAGCCCGATACTTACAAAGAAGAGTATCCCAGTGATTGCAAAATTGTTTGAAACTAGCACATTTTACTTGTTATTCATAAAAACGAATATAAATAGAAATGTTTTTAAAATGCAACACCTAAGTGACAGTTACGGATAATTGAGACAAAAGAAGTCATCAGACATCAGGCACGGGGACAAGACCAGGTGGTGGTCAGTGTGGGGGGATGGACATGCTGACTGCATACCAGACTCTGTGCAGAGACTTTATCTGCACAGTGGTTTTCTGTCACTTCCTCCTCCTCCCCACTTTGTATCATAGAAAATTATTACCTCATTTTTGCATGCTCAACATTTTCAGAATGGATTCATTGAGATGTAATTCATTTACCATACAACTCACCCATTCAAGTGTACAACAGAATGGCTTTTAGTTCATCAAGCATCACCACAACCCACTTTAGAGTATTTTCATCATCCAAAAAAGAAACCCTGCACCCTTAGCAGCCAATGTCAATCTTCCCAGTGCCTTCAGCCACTGGCAGCCACTAAATTATTTATGTCTACTAATGTGCCTGTTCTGGACACTGTGTATCAATGGAATCACACAATCTCTGGTCTTTTCTGTCTGACTTCTTTCACTCAGTATGATATTTTCAAGGTTCATCCACATTGTGGCTTATATCCGTACTTTGTTCCTTTTTCTGACCCAATGATACTCCATCTAGTGGACAGACAACCTTCTGTTCTCTCATCCATCCATTAGCTGATAGGAGTTTGGGCGGTCCCTACCTTTGGGGGATTATGAATAATGCTGCTATTACTTTTGTGTGGACATGTTTTATTTTCTCTTGGGTATATACGTAGCAGTAGAACCTCTGGATCATATGATAACTCTGTGTTTAACATTTCAAGGAACACTAGTTTGTTTTCCAAACCAGCTTCACCATCTCACATTGCCATCAGTAGTGTGTGAGGGTCACAATACCTTTCGCACCCTCACCAACGTTGGGTTTTACTGTATCACTCTAGGGGGTATGACGTAGCACATCCTTGTGGTCTTAATCAGCACTTCCTTACTCACTGACAACGTCCAGTACCTATGCATGTCCTTATCAGCTATTGCACATTCAGCCTTCGCACAACTCTAACAGAGGGGACCTCCAGATTACAAATTAACACACTGAAGACTGTCAATGTGCTAATGTATTCTCACTGTGTGTTTTGTAATGAGCAAATTTTATAAATCTAAACTTGCAAAATAAATTCTTTTTTGTTTTTATATTGCAGTTTCATAAACAACTTAATGTTACCTTAAGAAAAAAACCATGAAACCACTTATCTAATCTCATTTGTTTTTTTCACATACAAGAAAGCAAGCCCAGACACTCTAAAGGACAAAAGCATCCTGGGCTGGGGAAATATAACAATAACAGTAGTAGTAGTAGTAGTAGTCGTCGTCATCGTCTCTGGTCCCCCAGATGACAGCTCTTTCTGGCAGAATTAGATAAACAAGGACAGTAACAGCATTAACAAAAACTCCATATCATACATTTTATACCATACATTTTGTGCCATACCTGGCACAAAAGTGCTAAAACTAGAAAGTAAAGGGAATGTGTGAACACCACAAGCCAGTGGTTACCCTGGAGGGTCTCACACATGTCGAGTTCCGTGGTGCTAACCAAGTCCTGTTTGGGGCAGTGATTAAAGAGAGCTCGCTTCTGAATTATTTATTTGCTGACATATGTTACATGGACTTTCTATTCCATAGTAACAGCTTTAAACAAATTACTGCTCATGAAAACGTAATAATTAGGTGAAAGACTTTGCTTTACAAAAGATATTGCTTAAAATCTATCCAACACTGATAACTGAAAGGAGAGAATTATCTTCCTTTGATCCTTTGTATTATTTGAATGGACAACACATTGTGCATCTTAACTTATTCTGTACAGATAAACAGAAGCATTGCTCCAGCATGCCGCCACCACCCAGTGTGGGTGACGCCAGGAAAGGCTGATGGAATTTCTTTCACCGTGACAATAAACCAAGGTTATTGAGCCCCTCACTCAACTCTGCCTGCGCCACTATTTCTGCAAGAACCTCTGTACTATGGCACCATCACGCTACCATTGCCTCAAATGGCACTGATAAAATCCAACTGGCAGGCTGATGGTTTGACAGGGTGCCAGGGAGTCGGCCATGGGTGCACACTCGAATCCACCCACACGCACCACCTGCACAGCGGACTCTGCACTGTCTGCTTCACATTCTCAGCCCAAAAGACTGCATTCAGCATGGAAAGATGCTCTAGAGGAATCAACAGAGAGTGCAGGGAAGTGAAGGAGTAAGGTAAGTCTGTTCAACTTCAGGACCCTCGATAAGCCATCGACCAAAACTTGACATAAAACACAAGCAGTAAAAAGACCCAGAGGAGGCTGCAGAAACCTCTGCAAATGTAAGCCAAAGGAGCAATGAGAAACCTCCATTCCCCATGAAATCCCATTACAAGCACTAATTTTTACTTGCCTCACGGCGTTACATCACAAAGATCATGGAAAAGTGATGCTGCACCACCCCTTGGCTGCTGCTGCTAAGATTTCACAAAGACACCCGAAAATAAACCAAATATAACGAGGAGCCTTACACAGGCACTGAGAGCATGAGTCACCTGCCACCGAGAGCTGGCACACTAAATATGTTGCAAACAGCTTGCTAGTTAACAAAGACTGATCTACATTTTTTGTTTTCTGGATTCTGCCTCCACTTCAAGTTCCTGGCATGGTTCTGCTCCATTATTTCAATTTTCCCTGCTGCAGAGAGACACAGGATAGCAGGGCAAAGAGTTTGGAGCCAAAGCATCTGGGTTTGAATCCAAGCCCTGCCTCTTACTAGCCTATGACTCAGTTTCCCCATCTGTCAACAGGGATGAGAATAACCACCATGACTGAGTATACTGAGGACTAAAGAAGTTACTCAATGTAGAGTATGTACTTACTCTACAGCTGGTTGTTATTATATCATTATTATGGAATCAAAAAATTGAGGACAGTCCCTTTGACCACTTGCTTTGACAGGAAGTATTAAATTCTCTTTTACCTCGCTTATATTTATATGTATTATAATTAAAGAGAGCTTCAGACAAAGCAGTTAAAAAATAACTAAACAGCAAACATCAGTTGTTGCTCTTCCCAAAGGTAGGGTGTACAGCAGGTGGACAACAGAGTCGGCCAGGCCAGGAGCAGCACTGGCCACTGGGGCAGTGTTCTGAGCAGGAACTTCCTTGGCCTCCCCCATGGCAGTGTCCTGGGAGTAGCTCGTTGCTGGCTCAATCCCATTGGTGGCTGAATCACCCAGAAGCCATTACAGTGAGCCTGGGGCTTCTTGGAGCCCAAGGAAAGGCCTGTGACAACTACAGACAGAAACGTGAACGGCCAACAGGCGCCTCGCCTGTCCTGGCTGAGGGACGACCACCCGCACAGGGTCTCTGGTCTACTTGCCCTTTAAGAGGAAATCCAGCCCTGAACGTGTGTATTAAGAGGCTCATGTACATGCTGCTCTCTGAATTTTCTTCTTGTGCCTAAATTATAATAAAGACATACTGAATGGGTGGGAACATTAGACTGCTCAACTTCCATAAGAGAGCCTAACCCTACCTCCAATTTCAACTGGATGCAAAAGAATATTCAAGACTTTATCAAGCCTGACAAATTATTTACTAATTCCTCCCAAGTCTCAAGTAAGGAAAGTAGTCCGGGAGCAGGTTCTATACCTCATGGTCTAAACCATATGACCACCTCACCCCAGCAGGGCCTGTCCCTTCCCTGACTTCTCTCCTTCAGTGATCTTGGTCTCCCCCATCACCACTCCCCGGACCTCACTAATTACAGTCCCCCCGCGTCCCACTCACATGCCCGGTAGCACTGTGCAGGGCAGCCTGGCCCCCAAATCCTACTACCCTTCATCCTGCCACCAGCCCTCTATCTCCCAACATGATCCCCCCTGAGAGCCTTCACCCCCCTCATCTCATCACCTCCTGGTGTACACCCCCACTCCCTATCCTCCCTTCCTGCCCTCTACTTGCCTGACAAAACCACTCCTGGGAACTGCCCAGCTCCTCCTGACACTGAGCCAAGTGGGACCAGGAGAGCCCGAGGGCTTTTCCCTGTTCAATCTCATAGCATCCTAGGCCATTTCACTTTTCTTTTCTTTTCTCCTTACAACTCCAACAGCTTCCTAATCCTCACTCTCAGAGGAAGACCAGGCCTCCTACTTGCCCAGCAAACAGGAGCGACCAGAAAATTGCACAAGCTCCCCCCACATTCCCTCACTATCTGCACCTGGATCCATATTCTCTGCCTTCTCCTCTGTCTGCCAGCACGCCATCTCAGCACCTGACCAAGGCCAGCCTTCACCTAGAGACACAAAGCCCTGTCCTTTTCTCCTAGCCAAGGACACTGCTCCCCTCTCTCCAGCATCATCCCTGGACCCATCTTCAATTGGATCCTTCATATTAGCATACTCATGCTATCATTACTACTACTACAATATTTCACATCCACACCATCCACTCCCCTGCCCCCACCACCACTAGCAACCTCTGCATCTGTGAGCTGGGCTTTTGAATGTAATTGAATTTTTTCTTTAAATATTTTTTTTCAGTTAGTTGATATACAACATTATATTACTTTCAGGAGTACAACCCAGTAATTGTACATTATATAACTTACTAAGTGATCACCCCAATAAGTCTAGTACCCATCTGATACTGTACACAGTAATTACAATATTACTGACCACACTCCCTGTGCTGTATTTTACATCCCTTTGACTATTCGGTAACTTCCAATGGGTACTTCTGATTCCCTTCCCCTTTTTCACCCTTCCCCCAACCTTCCCAATATCTGGCAATAATCAAAATGTTCTCTCTCTCTTTGAGTCTGTTTCTGCTGTGCTTGTTCATTTATTTTGTTTTTTAGGTTCCATATATAAGTGAAATCACGTGACATTTGTCTTTGTCTGACTGACTTCACTCAGCACAATACCCTCCAGGTCCATCCATGTTGTTGCAGATGGTAAGATTTCATTCTTTTTTTATGGCAGAGTCATTTTCCATGGTGTATATGCACCACTTCTTCTCTATCTATTCGTGTACCGATAAACACTAAGGTGGCTTCCGTACCTTGGCTATTGTACATAATGTTGTCATGAACATGGGGATGTATGTCTTTTCGATTTTGTGTTCTAGGTTTCTTCAGATAAATATCCAGAAGTGGAATTGCTGTGTCCTTTCTTATCTCTTGTTATACAGCCTTTGTTTTAAATTCTATTTTGCCTGGTGTAGGTATTGCTATCCCAGCTTCCTGGTTATTTGTTTATTTCCATTTTCAATATCTTTTTCCATTCCTTCACTTTTAATCCGTGTGTCTTTCAATCTGAAGTGAGTCTCTTGTAGGCAGCATATATAAGGGTCTTGTTTTGTTATCCATTCAGACTCCATATGTCTTTTAAGCATTTAATCCATTTGCACTTAAAGTAATTGTTGATAGATATGTATTTATTGCCATTTGATTATTCATATTTTTATCTTTTTTTCCTTCTTCTTAAAGAAGATCCTCTAACATTTCATATAATACTGGTTTGGTGGTGATGAACTCCTTTAGCTTTTTCTTGTCTAGAAAGCTCTTTACCTGTCCTTCAGTTCTAAATGACTGCTTTGTTAGGTAGGGTAATCTTGGTTGTAGGTCCTTGCTTTTCATCACTTTGAATATTTTGTGCCAGTCCCTTCTGGTCTGTAAAGTTTCTTTTGAGAAATCAGCTGACAGTCTTATAGGAGCTCTCTTGAAGGTAACTAACTGCTTTTCTCTTGCTGTTTCTAAGAGTCTGTCTTTGTCTTTAACCTTTGGCATTTTAATTATGATATATCTTTGGGTGACCCTTTTGGACTCAACTTGTTTGAGATTTTCTGCATTTCCTGGACTTATATGTATACTTCCTTCACCAGGTTAAGAAAGTTTTCTGTCATTATTTTTCACATCAGTTCTCAATCCCTTGCTCTGATCCTTCTAGCATCCCCATAATGCAAATGCTGGTATGCTTGAAGTTGTCCCAGAGGCTCCTTTTTAGATTCTTTTCTTCTTTTTCTGTTCTGATTGAGTGTTATCTGCTTCCTTGTCTTCCAAAATGCTGACTGGATCCTTTGCTTCATTTACTCCAATATTGATTCCCTGTAATGTATTCTATATTTCAGTTAATGTATTTTTTATTTCTGACTTGTTCTTATTTTCTACCTCCAGTTTTATGTTTCCTTTCTCTTTGATTAAGTTCTAAGTTCATCTATTCTTCCCCTAAGCTCACTGAGCATCCTTATAACCAGTGGTTTGAACTCTGCATCTAGTATATTGTTCGTCTCCATTTTGTTTAGTCCTTTTTCTGGGATTTGGTTCTGTTCCTTCATTTGGGCCATGTTTCTTTGTCTCCTCATTTTGTCTGCCTCCCTATGTTTGTTTCTCTATATTAGATAGAGCTGCTACATCTCCTGGGCTAGGTAGAATGGCTTTATGTAGTAGGTGTCCTATAGGGTCTAGTGGCACGGCCTCCTCAGTCATCTAAGCTCGGTGCTCCAGGTATGTCTCCTATGTGGGTTGTGTGCACCCTCCTGTTGTAATTGAGCCTTGATTGCTGTTGGTACCTTAATGGGAGGGATTTACTCTCAGGACAACAGGCTGTGAGGGCTCACCTAGTGCTACTGACTGTTGGAAGACCACTGTTCCTTCTCCTGGGGCGCCTGTACAGACTGTTTGAGTTTCTTCATCACATGGTGGAACAATGTCCCTCAGAAACTGTGACCAAGCAGAGGGCAAGTGAAAAGCCCACAACATATTTTCTGATGTTGCCTCAGAAGTCACACACCATAACTTCCATGACACCCCAGTGGTCGCAAAGATTACCCAAGTCAGTGTGTGAAGGCAGTACACAGGATGTGAACACCAGGAGGCAGGGGTCTCTAGAGGTCATCTCGAAGGCTGGCTACCATCCTATCAAAAGAATTCTTCATCTCTGAAATTGTGCTTTTCATTTTCGCATTTTAACTGATTCATTGTTACGGTTTCTACCTCCCTCCTGAAATTCCCCATCCCTTCATGCCTATTATTTACCTTTCCCACTTAGACCCTTCAATATATTGATCAGAGTTATTTTTAATATCCTTGTCTAATAGTTCCTATGTCTGGATCATCTCATCAGCAGGCTAATAAAAAAGTCAGCTCCTGACATAGGTCCTTTCCCCTCCCCCACTCTTGCTCTTTTGTTTATCTCATACTTTTTTACTTAGTGCCATTCTATTTAATAGAATAGAAATCAATAATATTTACAGCTAGAAATGGGCATGCCTTTTCCTTGATCAGGTCACTAGAGTGGGAAGTTAAGTCAATCCAGTCTACAGGTAAATTGGGTTTGGGTTTTATTTCCATCTTTACCCAAGGATATGTTTACTGATTTTAGAGAGAAAGGAAGAGAGAAAAACATTGATGTGAGAGAGAAACACTGACCAACTGCCTCCTGCATGCACCCCAACTAGGAATCAAACCCGCAACCTTTTGGAATACGGGGAAACAACACTCCAACCAACTGAGCCACCTGGTCGGGACTGGGTTTTGTTATTCTTCTTATTTTAAGATTGTATTTATTTAATTATTTATTTTTAGAGAGAGGGGAAGGGAGGGAGAAAGAGAGAAAGAGAAACATCAATGTGTGGTTGCCTGTCACTCAACCCTACTGGGGACCTGGCCTGCAACCCAGGCATGTGCCTTGACTGGGAATCAAACCAGCAACCCTTTGGTTCACAGGCCGGCACTCAATCCACTGAGCCATACCAGCCAGGACTGGGTTTTGTTGTTCTTATAGTTACCTTCAATGTCTCACAGACTTCAGATTCCTCCAGGGGAGAACTGTCATTGCCTTGTGCTTAGAAAAGGCCCAGAGTACCTTTTCTCAGCATTCCTGCTCCACCTGCACTTTCAGGAGACTCTGTGCAACTCTGCCAGAGGCCACATTTATCTGTGATCCTGTCTCTCCCTTTATATGTTGTATAAAGCTGTTTCTTATTACTCAGAATAAAGCTCAGTGTGGGGACAAGCGAGATTCTCATTTCTCTTACTCCAGGCTGTGTATCTGTCAGTATTTCTCTCCCATAGGCCAGTGATAAACTGAGCTAGTTCACATTTCTGTTAGACTCTGTACCTGAAAAATTTATATATGTAGTATGTAAAATGTAAGTTACATATTAATATGTAATATGTAACTTATGATCATGCTTTCTTTCTCAGAGATTAATATTTGCTTCTGCCAGATACTTGATCACAATTCAGGATCACCTCAACCTAATATCAGCTGAAGAGGTGATTTTTAGTGGGCAAGGGAAACCTTCAGACCCAAATGCAGGTCCGACATCTATGAAAGTGAGAAAGAAGGAAGAAGGGTTAGGGAAGAGAACCTCATGCTGAAGTGCAGCTCTGAGCAAGCCTTGGCAAGGCTGATGGGCAACTTGGGAAGGGACAGCAAAGGCTGCCCATCAGGAGAGTCCCACGTAGGGTAGGAGGGCCCAGATCAGACCCTCTACTACGCTCCATCATTGGGCAGGAGCAGTCCAGGAGGAGCATGGCCTCAGTGGACCTCCACAGCAGATCTGAAGGTCCAAATGCTGAAGGATGTCACATATTTCTTTTTAACCCAACATTTACATATTTTTGTACATTAGAGAAAGTGACATTTTGAAAATGGATATTTTCATTTATAAGTAGCAGTGGTTCTCTTCTTGTTCATGCTAAATTAAAACAAAAATAGGCACCAAAAGAAAAGGATTCCTTTAATTATACATTTACTCTGCTTTTTTGCAAAGTACCTTACTTTGAAAAACTATGTCTAAACTAATATTTTCATTGAGTTTGATAATTTTCTAAATGCACTTGAGAAACTAAGTACAGAAACATGTTGCTAATATTTTCCATCACCCCTTAATTTATCTGTTCTCAGTCTACAGTTAAATTTTAATCTTTCCAGAATGAATCAGAACTACCAAAGAATGCATGTAATCCCTCACAACAAAACACCTCCCCTACATCAACCAAGTAGACAGTGCAGTTAAGATACCAGCCCAGAGTCCTACAGAGTCTTCAGGACCCTTTATTCAAAATTCATAGTTTCTCCTCTTTCAGGCAAACACCAAACAAATATCTGTCTCTACAAAATACACAGGGTACCCTAGCTGGGTAGCTAAATCGGTTGTAGCATTGTCCCTATACGCCAAGGTTGCAGGTTTAATCCCCAGTCAAGGCGCATAGAAGAATCAATCAATGAATGCATAAGTAAGTGGAATAACAAATCCCTCCCCCCGCCCCACCCCCTGTGAGTTAGTTCCCACGGCAGTTTCCTCTCAGTCTCACCACTCAACAGCACTGGTTTTCTCAAATTTGAAATCCCCAAGTTTCCTTACTCTACTTCCAAAAACTCACCTGCTGCATGAACAGAAGCCATTGTCATAATTCAACATGTGTGTATGCCAAAATTAGAACCATCAATAGAACAGGCTTCCTCAGAAGATAGTGAATATGGTATGGTAGGCACAGAAACGGACCCCAAAATGCCCACACCCTAATCCTCAGAACCTGTAGACTATGCCACCTTACCTGACAAAGTGCAGTGGCACACCCTCACAGTGGCTGCATGGCACCCATGAGGCAGGAGCTCCTGCCATCACTGTCATTTGCCTTGGGGCCACATGAGGTGTTTACAGAAAACACTCTCTCCTTGGAGGAAAAGGGGTGACTATGGCCTGTAAATGTGGGCTACGGTGGTGCCATACCGCACTTTCAAAGCCTTGAGGGACGAAATCTACAGAAGGACCTTCATCAGCATTAAAACAATAACAGAACAGAATCAAAGGAAGCAGAATAAGGCGTCAGACAGAGGACAATAATGAGTCCATGAGTTTCTGTTCCAGGTGTGTGGTGGGGGTTGGGGGGGGGCAGGGGGTGCACACACTAGATCACCATGCAGAACAGAGTTCTCCTGGGGGGCTGAAGCCCGCAAAGTCTGAAAGCCACCATCCTGGAGGGAGGGGACAGGGGCACAGCGCCAGGACGGGAGGCACAAGCACAGGTCACAGTGCAGTGCTGGCTGCATGACACACAGGAGCTGCAACTGTGACACCCACCATTACCAGGTAACTGCCAAGACAACATAACTGCCCCTTCATCTCAGAGTCTCTGGGAAATCTGTGTCAGCCCTCACATACGTGAGGCTTCATTTTTAAAAATTTAAAGAGAAAATATGTCAACTTTCAACGACAACTACTTGAGAAAGTGATGGCACATACCCCAACAGCTTGAGCTTGACTACAATCACAAGAATTCGTGCTTCTGCAAAACCAAGCAAACATCAGGCAGCACACCCAGAGGGAAGTTAGCTGGCCGACCCTCCTAGATTTCGGTTAGGATCACAGAATTGGCTGAATAATTCTTCACCCATTGTACATGGGCCATCATTTTGCACACATTCCCTTTTGCCTTTCAACTTTTGAAAAGAAAGGGCCGTATTCTGTCATCTTTCCTTATTTAGAAACCTGTTTTCCATTTCAAGTTGGCACATGGGGTGGGGTATAGGAAGGGCCTTCCCCACTAGAGTGACGCTGGCCTCTTAGTCCCTTCCCTCCTCACCAAAACATTCCCCTCAGCTGCAACACCAGCCAGCTTCCTGGCGGCGAACATTACCCAAAGCTGCATTTCCATAGACCTGATAAACCTATCCTCGATGGCTCCTCCAAAGCACTGGTGAAAATACTGAAGCCAGGGGCCCCACAGTCTTCCCTGCAGGGTGATGGGGACCACCCACCAATACTTTCGGGGGAAACAGCCACCGGCTAGTTCATCTGCACATTAGTGACCCACGACCCACTATATTCTCTCTGTACTTCACTCCTTTTGCCTCCACAGGGACACCAGGGAGCCTTCACCATGTACACCACATCTGACTCTGCATGTCCCACAGCTATGGCACCCCACTGACATTCCAGGATAGAGCCCATTGCAGACACTGGCTAGAGCTGCCTCCCTTTCTCCCAGAACACGTGTCTGCTAACCCAGCCAGAGTCTCATCTGAGGCCAGCACCAGGGCCTACCCAAGTCTGTGGGACTCAGTTCTCCGTCTCCTTGGACCTCTCCTTTTCCTGCAGCTCCTCGGTGATTAATGAACAGGCCAGGAACCTCCACCACAAATTCTGGAAAAAGCTGAGGAACTGATTTATCCAGATCAGAAACCCGACTCATTTGGAGTTTACGTTCTCCATACTCATCCTGGACTTCAAGTCCCTTCCTAGTGCACGTTAAGTCTTCTCCTTTGCCAACAAAGCAAAGCAACTCGGCAGCCGAGTGCTCTCTCCCCTGCGGTCACTCCTAGGCTGAGCAAGGGAATGTGTGCAAAACACAAGCCGCAGTGCTTGGCATGAGGCTGGTGCTCAGAAACACCTGCTTCCGTCGTCTCCGTCTCACCAGGAGCTAAAGGACTCCTTTTTCATACTCCTCCCTGACCTAAATGTAACCCCAAAAGGGATGATGTTTGTTGGTTTGTTTGCATTTTGCAAACTGCGTAAGCCTCACCTCTCTGGGCTACTTGTCCCTCAGCCGCTACCCTGACAAGTGGGTGCCATGCCCTCTCCACACCACCTGAGTACACTGAAGGGCTCTGACTCAACTGAATCAGTGTACACACTCACACACACTTTCACACTCACATGTTCACGCTCACACTGACACACAGATAACACCCCTTCAGACACACACTAACATGCACATGCACACTGGCACACACTCAGACATACTAACATATTCACTCACACAGATACACTGGCACACACTCAGGCATACTAACATACTCACTCACACAGATACACTGACACACACTCAGGCATACTAACATACTCACTCACACACTGATGCACTGACACACACTCAGGCATACTAACGTAGAGTCACACACAGACACACACACACGCATACTCTCACACAGTGTAGTTTGAGTCCAGCTGTGGTTCCAACAGAAGAAAGACACTCCCTCCTCTGCCTGCAGAGCGCCCTCCTCTCTAGGAAGGTCATCTTCTGGGCCACAGGCCAGAACCTCAGGAGGGACATTTGTGACAGGAGGGGAGCCCACGCAGCTCTCCAGATCACCTGGCAATGGCAAGGTTTGGGAGTACAGCCACGGGGAACTCTACCTTAGAAAGCCCTGCCCCTCATTAGCCACTCCTGGTGCGGAGAGCCAGATCAGGGAAGAAAACAGCAGCAACAGAAACACGAAGCTGCACACAGCCCTACGAAGCAGCGTCAGCCCCACACAAACCAGAGGGGGTGGCTCTGCTGCTGTCTCCACGTTAGTGATGGGGAAGCCAGGGCTCGAAGAGCTTCAGGACTCGCAGAAGGTCACTGGGCTGCTCAGTGTCATAGCTGACCACAGTGAGCTCAGACCCACCTGAGGCTGGCACTTCGGCACGCTGCCTGCTCTGTGTCTTCTCAGACTCGTGACAGCTCTGCACTCCAAAGCCAGGTCTGCCACTCTCCCAGACACAAACTTGGGCAGAGGTGAAGTCGCTGAGCACACAGTGCGTTCTGGCCCCTGGAATTCCCAAGGTACTTCATGATGGGATATCAGGTAACATAACCATCGAGTGACATTAATCGGGCTGTTCCCACGTGCCCAGCGCTATGACATGGCCATAAATAAATCACCCCCTTCACCCTCCCATGCCCCTGTGATGGAAAGCCATTAAACCACTTTACAGATGAGGGTCACAGGAGCCAATGCACTTGCTGAAGGATGTAAAGAAAACCGGCAGACAGGAGTCAAAGACCACGAAGCCAGATGCAAGACTGCGCCACCCTGCTTTTCAGAATGGGCACCTGGGCATCCAGCCCGACATAGAGAAAGGCTCTGTCCCTCAGTAAAAACAGTGGGATGAAGAGGTAATTTATCACTTAATAACATATATGCTGTGGACTACATCCAATACTGTGAATAAAAGTGACCTCAGATGACATCAGGGAGGAGGTGTGGCTTCCCCAGACTGACCCTGGGGATCCAGGTGAGCTGGGCATCCCTTCATGGCTCCCTTCACTTCTGACAGCTCACTTTCCAAGCTGCCCTCCATGGGCAAAACAGGGGTGCTCTGCCTACAGAGGCCAACCGAACCTCCCCCCATTCACCTCCCAACAAACTGACCATTCCCAGAGACAACAACCAGCCAGGCCCAGATGGCCATCTGACCCTGCACCTGCACGTCTGTCTCTGGACACCTGGAGTCCAGTCTGTGGTCACCAGCCCTGGTGTTCGGGCACTCACTCAGGTGCATCAAGGTGAGAGTGCTCATGGACATGTGGCTCTAACAGGAAGCCCTGAGGTAGTGGACCAGATACTGCCCGAACTGAACACTCCAGGCCAGTTCAGCAACACAGGCTGAGTTCTGGAAGCCTCAGGTGAAGGTGGCAGCAGGGCAGGCTTACTTGGCACCTCCCTCCTTGCCTGGCTGGTGGTGACCATCTTCAACTCACTGCAGGAATCCCGAAATACCCGCTGTAGGTAGAGCATCCCAGAGAAATGGGACCTTCCACCCAAACTGTCCATCCTCCGCTGCAACCATACTTACCTTCTTCATGACACAACCTAGCTTCTCCTCTGTGACGCTGAGCTCCTCGGCTGGAGGTCCAGGTCGGAGCCCCCAGTGCAACAGCGAAGGTCCTTTGGGAGTTGAGCCCGACCTGCCCTTCCATCCATCTCCCCAGTGTGTCCTTGTCAGTGTTCCCTAAAAGCCTCTCAGAGTTTTACCTGTCCACAAGCACATCTGCCATTCTTTCTCCCTCCTCCCTAGTCACCTTCTTTATTTGCAGAGCAGCTATTTACCCTTCAGCACATTGCTTCCCATGACCCAGGCCTTCCTCAGCATGTGCACGGCCAGCTAGTCCTCATGGTCTGAGGGCTCAGACCACCACTGGGCCAGGGTCCCCCTTTTGTCTGCCTCCCCCACTGGCCCAAAAGCTCCTGGAGGGCAAGCTCGGTGTCCTGGCCAGCTATCACTCTCCAAGGTCTGGCCGTACTTTGTGACACAGAACAGGTTCCCCCAATGAAGAAAGGACACAAACAAACCTGAAACCATGTCTCCACTCCCTGGGTGACAACAGTCTGTGCGAGGTAGGTGAGTTTGGGGGCAGGTCACTCCACCAGCCCACCTTTTCCCGCTTTAGAAGGAGAGTAATCCTGCCCTTGCCCCCTTCTTTGCACAAAGAATGCTGCGAAATCACTCCACAAGGACTCTCATTCCTAAACAGCAGTTAATCAGATTCTGACATCATGATTTCAGACTTTAAGGTCAAATGAAATCATCTTTTGACCATATTAAAATTTCCTCATAGTCTTCCCTTCTTTTCTCATTGTCAGTCCACACATTCTTTCCTTTTCCAGCTATCGGCAAGAAAACACAGAAATGTGTTGTTCAAAGAAAAGCACCAACCAATCCACTAATGACCAAACTTAAGGGCAATTTGTATAAACATCACACTCAATCTATCTAACATAAACATAACTGAAAAAAGATCGGAGCAAAGACTCAAAATCTAAGTTAGCCTCGCAGCTTCTGAAGAGTAGTGTTCCACACCCACGGAAGCACTGAGGCCTGTCCCTCCCCCCCACCCCCCACCCCCCACCCCAAGGTGCAGACTCCTTCATACCATTTTGCAGGCATTATCACACTTTCTGTGGGGAAAGGAATCTTGTCCCAGGGGGTAATTAGCACAAAACCAACTTGATTTTCAAAAAAGAGAACACTCTTCCCTCACAAGGAAAAATTTCTACCACATTTTCTTAAAAAAAAAATGTAATAAAACACTCTCCACTTTCATATCCCACATGAATAAAAGCATATGGTATCACAGAAATGTATACCTGAAACCTCTATAACCCTATTAACCAGTGTCACTGCAGTAAATGTAATAAAATAGAAATTAAAATAGCCCTGGATGGGTGGCTCAGCTAGCTGGAGCACCATTCCGTGCACCAAAAGGTTGTAGTTTCGATCCCCAGTCAGTGCATATTACCTAGGCTGTGGGTTTGATCTTCAGTCGGGCCAGGTACAGGAGATAACCAATAGATGTTTTTCTCTCACATAAATGTTTCCTCTCTTCCTTCTTCTCTCTCTAAAATCAGTAAACACATCCCTGGGTGAGGATTAAAAAATTAAAAATAAATTTAAAACAACACTTTCTGCTGTTTTTAATCACCTGGACTATTCCTTTATGTTGAAGTCACACTGAGTTGGCAACTGCCGGCTCCCTGCAGAACGGCCACCTGGCCCAGAGGCAACGCTGCCCCTGGGCAGCCACTGTGGTGCCCACCATGAGCACTCGGAAGAGGGAAATCAGGGCCTCTTCTCCACTCTCTCCAGACTGTGAACGAACCCTCCTCCCTTCCTCTGCCCCTCAGAAACCAAACCCCCAGTCCTATCCCACAGCACGATATTCAGCCTCTCCTTCCTGCTTCCTGGGTCACCTTCACAACAAACTGGCCCACAGTGGAGTCCCGATTCAGTCGTTTCATTCAGCTCACGATGTCCCTTGACCACATTAACCCAAATAACCCTCCCGACAACCCTCTAAGGCAAGTTCTATCCCCACTTCATAGAATAAGCTGCCAAGGCTCAGAGAAGCTGAGCGACTGCCCAAGGTCACCATGGGAGTCAAAAGTGGGGCTGGGATGGGAACCCAGGCAGCCGGGCAGTGGGGCTCCAGAGCCCAATGCTTACTCTCGCAGCCACACAGCCCCTTGCCCTATTATTTTCCTCTAATGGCATCTCTCAGAGCAGCAACATTCTGTTCACCTAGGCTTCTTCCCCCAAGAGGAGGATTTCTGAAAGAGTTTCCCAGAGTGCTATAGATGAGTAAGGAGCAGACTTTAAGTCTAGATATTTACAAGTTTCTGATGGGCTGGGTACAAACTCAAACACTCTACACTCCTACCTTCTATAACACAAGCAACTATAATTCAGTGTCAGTTGCTACTGGTGAGGATGTCATTTCCATTCCATCACTTTCTAAATCTTTCATGTGGCAGAACAGCCTGTTAATTTTTTTATGTGAAACATTATCTGTAGTGGTCAAAACTTAAAAGAGAAATGACTCTATATTCAAATTTAATAGTTTTTAATAAATAATATAAACAAAGTAAAGAAAAAATAATTGTTAGCATCAGGCCTGTCCCGGTCACATGGACCAGACCAGGTCTGTGTCAGGGTCCCTGTCCCTTTGCTCCTTTTCCTCTCTCAGCATCCCCAAGAAAACATCCAACCAAAAAGAACTGCTTCTTTGCTTATGTACAACTTGATGTGAATTTGTATCGGTTGGATTATTATTTATCCCAGGAACATCCCTACTTTTTAAATACTCTCATTTGTGAAATAAAAGCCTCTGTCCTCCTTATAAAGGACCCTTGGTAGGCCTTGTGGTGGCTGAGCCAGCAGAGAGGGGAGGCCAGGAGCTGTGTGCATTCCTGGAGCCAGGGCCCCAACTCCCCTGCTGGCACCTCACTAAGGCCCCTGTCCAGCTCGAGCCAAGGGCCCACACCAAGCCCTTCATTCCCCTCACTTCATAAAGAACATCCAGCTATAGATTTAGGAAGTATTTATTCTCAGGTGACCTTTCAAAATAATGCACTCAGATATGTTGAGATAGATGTAACTGGAGTTCATCTTTACCACCCATGACCCCCGCAAGTGAGTGTTTCCCCAAATCCCACCTTCTTACTCTGGCGATTCCCTTGCCTACAAAACCCCAGTCCTTAGCTCCCTTTTGCCAACAGCTGCTACATGTCCATCTGTTTCTGGGAACCTCACCCCCCTCCCCCACATGGATGAATGGACCAGCACCTTGCAGGGTGCTGGGAGCACAGGATCCCTGACCTCCAGGGGACGGCACATCCTCATCCCCCTCTGCACAGGGTCCTGGACAGGCCAGCAAAGTCCTGCCGTTCGGTCTGGCCAAGGGGAACGTATGTCTCTTTCCAGGCTGACGAACGACGAACCGCGGAAGGTGTCAACAGCTCCAGAGCAGGGTCTGCTGTCGCCCCTGCACCGTGCTGTGTGCTGGAGGCAAGAAGGCCAGGGCAGGTGGGAAGGAGCTCCCCGCTGGGAGACGTGCCACAGCCCTGGTTAGTGTCTGTGATGTTCATTCAATAAATATTTACATACCACTGGCTCTGCAAGTAGGGCACTGGGAATGGAAAACCAACAACCCAGATACAGGGCGAAGGATCACCAGTTCAACACAAGAGTAACAGCAGATTACACAATGAAACATAAACCAAACACAAGCCAAAAACTCGAGTGTTATTTTAAAAGTCAGCTCCTTGTCACAACATAATCGCGGTTCCAGAGGCTGACATTCCCATGGGAAGAGAGTCAAATAAATGTGGGTCCCCAGAAGTGAAGAACTTGAATTTTTATATGTAGGCTGGAAAGGTGAGCCTTTGGGGGGCCCACGGGGGGACATAAGTCATTAAATTCACCTGGAAGTGGTGAGCTGTTAGCTTTTTTTAGTGTTGTAGTTTAGACAGAAGAGGTGGATTGGAGTTCTCCCAGCCTAAGACATGGGCTGAGCAAAAAACTTTATGTGAAAAAGATGGACAAATTTTAGGGCAGAATCAGTAAAGGGTAGAGATTAAGGGTCGTAAGAATTGAGTGGCGGGGGCTCCCCTTACTCCACTTATGAGCAAACTGTCTCATGTAGCACTCCTGGCCATGTACAGGCCCCTCAGCCCTGCCCACTGGCTGCATCAGGAACTAGGTGTCCATCTGACAGCTGCTGGGGGACACAGGGAAGCTCAACAAGGAGTGAGTCACACGCTGTCGTCCAGGGCCCCAGGCCCCAGAGGCACCCGCACTGCATCTTGCCCAGGAGCCAGAGCTCGCCGAAAACAGCATTAAGGCAGGGACCAGGCAGGCAGGCAGGTCCAACCTCAGACTCACTAGCTCTCTGTCCCCCAATCAGCCCTGACAGGAGGGGCAAAAGTGAGCAGAAAATAACTATCGAGATTACTGGGACGGAAGTGTCTTTCCTTTGCTGTTTCCCAGTTCCACTTCCTATCCTGAGCACACTGCATGCTCCAGTTCCTGCAAACCCAGGTGACAGGCCACAACCCCAGATCACTGGCAACCGGTGACCTCCTGACCTACCCTCCAACCTGCACGGAACGCCAGGGGAAGTCGGGAGAGGCAAGGAGTGAGCTGCAGTCCTTCCTCTCAGGAACACACACACAACTCCTTTTCTGTGCCCTGCTGCTCTGAGAGAAAGGAAGGACAGCAAAACCTAGCATTTGGAGTAGACTAACTCTACAAGGAGGGGCACGAACACCTTCCAGCCCCCCTCCCTGTCCCGCAGCCGCCGACACAGCAGAGTCAGGATCTGGCCACGCAGACACCGTGGATGGAGTCTGAGCTCCACACCCTCCAAGAACCTCCCACAGGCGAAAGTGCCCCTGAGACATATATAGCAGCAGAGGGGAAGACAGTGGCCCAGACCCAGGGGCTGTGAGTTTGAGACCTTGATAAAGTCATTTAAGTCTCTGGTCTCCATAAAGGGAGACTACAGTTTTCACCTCAGGAAGTCTGGTGACATTGGATGACAAATGGAAGCACCTTGAGCAAAGCAAAGGGCACACGGCACAGGTAGACAAATGTCACTGCTGCTGAATCAACACCCTAGTTAAAATTAATCAAACAGGAAGCTGGCTCACCCCCACCCCCACCCACCCACCTTGAGGTTGCAGAGCCCTGCCCCAAGGAAGGCAGGAAGTTCTGACAACTAATAGAGGAAGGATGGAAGGACAGGAGCTCACCTGGGAAGGGAGGAGCTGCGCACCCACCTGCCTGGCCCGGAGGAGGTTCCAAAGTGTGGCCCCCAGGCCAGCAGCATGGTGTCACCTGGGGACTTGTCACAAATGCACACTCTCAGGCCCTACCCAGACCCACCCAATCAGAACTTCTGGGGGTGGACCCACATCTGTGTTTAACATGCCTTTGGGGACTTTAAAAGCATAGAATTTTAAGTTGGGGGTCTACAATCCTACAAAGAAAATTACACTGAATACAGCATGAGCCACCATCTCTACCATTGGAAAGCACAGCTCAGCAAAAGGCTACAGCTGCCCTGGTGTGACTGTGACCATACCCTGCAACCAGCTACACCGAGCTGAGCCAGGTCACGTGCTCAGTGATCACGGCTGGACAGCTAGGATGCCATCGTTAGCCTAAAATTAAAAGGCCTTTGAAGGTGATGGGCAAGAAGCATTTATTTGAGATCAAGCACTGATTCAGACAGAAGGCTAAACATTTGTCCGGTTTGGAAACAAAGGTGAGGGGCATCTGCGAGAAAGGGAAGGGGAGCATGAACAGGAGGAAGAAGGCGCTGCTGTTGGTTCAGGGAGCACAGCGATGCTACTTCTAAACAATGCTTTCAATTTTCAGTCCAGTAGTCATCGGCCCAATAGTCATAGCATCTGCTTTCTGGTTAGCCTTGCAGTTTTCTTTGGGGTTGGGGGAGCAGAGGGCACACGGGTTGCTTAGGCCCAGCCCAGCGGTTACTTGCCTCGTATCAACGTTGGAAGGTTTGAGGCAGAAGACACACGAGGCAGCTCCTTAGCAACAGCAACTCTGGCTCCTTTTTAAAGTGGTTCCATTCCTGTTACTTTTCCACAGCACTTGAAGCACAAAGCCCTCATAGAGGTAATCTTCCCAGGAAAATACTGGAAGGCACGTCAGCCAACACCTAATTTTCTCCGTTTCAAACATCCCAGTCCATGGCTTGCAGCCCAGCCGCAGGGCAGAGCAGCACCACCACAGCCCGCTCTGCAGAACCAACAGGCTTGCTGTCGGCAGCTTGAGGGACATGCAGCACGGATAATCAGGCATGGCTTTAGATTTTCCAAAACACTCAGACATCATAGACAAAAATAAAGGCAAAAAAAACTTCCTTTCAAGGAAATTTGTCTCTGAATAACTCTATGCCTAAATTTAACCGCAGGTTCTTTGCCCACTTACAAAATTTTTAGTTTTCAATTTTAAATAATATAAATTAGAGGGGCACATGCCACTTCCCTCCACATTTCTTTACAACCCCCTGCAGAGCTATAACTTTTCCAAAATAAAAATTTATATAAAGAGAGAGCAGTCAGGTTCCCCCTGGTTATTGTCTGTCTGTCTGTCTGTCTCTCTCTCTCTCTCTCTCTCACACACACACACACACACACACACACACACACACAGGCAGGAGTCACAGCCCAAATCTTTGTGGTGATTTCAGAATTCAACCCACTGCTCCAGCCTGTGGAAAACGGAGGCATCACCAGAGTGGCCAGCTCAGGAACACCCAGCTGCTGTGAGGGCCGTGCTACGAAGTGCGCTCAGAGGCACAGGTGGGGCCTGGCAGCGAGGAAGTAGAGAGGCAGGCAGTGTCCTAGGGACCTGGAGACCTGCTCCAGGTCCCAGCTCCTGCAAGGCCTGTGGGGACAGGCTCCTGTGGGGACAGGCTCCACCCCTCTAAGCTGCCTGGGGGGCTCCCCAGCACACTACTGACTCCCTCAGCCGGTAGGCCCTCCCTCTGCTCCTAGGGGAGAAGGCCTGTCTCTGACTCACAGAGCAGATGCAGAGAATCCAGCCCTGCAGTGTGGCACCACCAGGCCTGCCTCTCTCTGGGAGGAGCCTGGGCTGGCTCTGGCTCTGGTGCTGCCCCAGGGCCTCTGCCAGGAGGGAGGGGCTGTGCACAGATCCCAGAAATTCAATTAGCAGGCCTGCAGGCCAGCTGACTGACACAGACCTCTAGCCAGGCCCCTATTAGGGCATCTGCAACATTTTGACCTCCCTGAGGTCCTAGTCATTGTTTTTCCTCAATGTGCTCAGAACCTGGGCAGGAAAGAGGACTAATGGGCGGCTGGGACACCTCCCCCACGTACTATCTAAGATGCAGAGCCCTATCACTGTGCCCTCCCCAGCCCCAGGGGGCCAGTTAGGTAACTCTAAATCAGCACAGGTGCCTACAGGAGCCCTGGAGAGTCTCACTATCTGGAAAATGGGGGAGACCCTGTCCAAAGAATATTCGAGCACTGAGTTCCCTGTTACACAAAACTGGGGTCTATGTGGACAGCTTCTACAGAGGTCCCAGATCCATCAAGTAGTTCAGGTCAAAGGCACCTCCGGACGGAATTAAAGAAACCACAACGAGCTCAAGACTGAAACGGGACGGGGAGGAAGAGCAGCCAGTGAAGGAGCGGAGGCTTTCCCGCAAGGACTCCAGACACTCCAGCAAGACTGGGGACAGGGAGCGGGGCCCTGAGGGTGTCCAGGAAGCTGGGGATGGAGGCAGGGCAGGGGCTGGGGAAGGCCCCTGGCAGAGCCGGACTGCCAGACACCATTCTGAGGAGGGAACCCCCACAGTGTCTTCCACTGAGTCCCGACAGCCCTTCCCCAGGACCACACCAGGGCCTGGGACAGCATCAGTGGTGGAATTCACCAGCTCAGATCCAGAAGTGGAAATGCTGGGCACCTGTTACCTGTCACACGGCACAGCATGTTTATAAGCATCTCAGAAAACCAAAGTCCTACAATGTTCTCCAATCAACAGGAATCCATAAGAAAGGTCCCCCATGAGACCCCACAACCTCTGAGTGAAGAGGTAGGATGCACATAGTGTCACTGGTGTTGAGAGGTCACTATGCAATGTGCTGGACTGTTTTATTTTAGAAAATCTAATGACATTTATAAGAGACCTTGCTGGGCCTCTGCTGACTTGGTCCTCCCTCCCTAGTTTTCCCATATAATGCTGGACTTCCTAACCTACTTTAACTGCCCACACTGGAGGAGGAACACAGTACGTGCGCCACAGCGACAATCCATCTCCCCAAAGACTCGTTTGTATCTGCAGCACCGATCTGTCTCCTGAACCTCCCAACAGCCCCTTCTCTCCCACAAACACGGGGAACGTCCAGCACCCTGCTCCCCATGCAAGCCCGCCCTGCTCCTCTGCCTGAACAGCAGCACCGTCCACCCACCAGGGGCTGAACCCATTTCCTTACACAGCCCACGCAGAACCGCTGGGACATCCTACAGCTCTGGGTCCTGGCACATTTCCACCTGCTGCCACCCTGGGAGCCACCTAAGTTCCCATCTGAGCAGTGACAGTCACCTGGTATCCCTGCCTGCCTCCCACCTGGCCACACCCCCCAACTGGCCACTGCCTACTCGAAAAACAGTGGCCAGGGGACTCCTTTCAAAATGAAAAGGAACAAGTTACCCCTCTGCTCACAGCACTGCAATGTCATCCTGGTCACCACCAGCAGCAAGCCCCCAAAGCCCTGCCCACCTCCCCCTGCCCCTCTACACCCCCTTCCCTACCGCCCTGCTCCTCCTCTAACCCTCCAGGCCCCCTGCCGACCAGGCCTTCACACTGGCCCTTCCCTCTGAACTAATTCCCTGCTTCCTCCAAGTTTGCTCAAATGGCATTAAAAGCCCCACCTTGGTGACCATATTTGAATCATCCTCGCCCCCTCCTTCGACCCCTTTATCCTGTTCTCATTTTTTCCTATCTTACCTTTTAACGCACCACCCAACTCACTTGGCTTAGCTTTGATGCCTCCCTTGTCACAACCTAAAGCTCACGAGGACAGAGTGTATCTGTCACCTAGGACAGTGCCTGGGATGCAGTAGATGCTCAGGAAACACAGAGCTTCCCTAGACACCACGTGCAGAAGGCAGGCAGCCAGCTCAGCAGTCTGCTGCTCCCCGACCCCCCACCACACTGCCTAAGCTGTGAGTCCATGTCAGGAGGAAGGATGCCTCAGAGCAGAGAGCTCCACGGACAGTATGCCAGCCAGCCTGAAATGCTCTGCATCATCAGACCTGGGACAGCACCCCCAGGAGGCGGAATGGGGGTGAGACCCTCACAGCGACTGTGATCCAGGCACAAAACCTACCCCGGACCGGAAAAGCACAGAGCTCTGGCCAGGCCACACACAAGTGCAGGCTCAGCAACTCCGATGGCAGCAAAGATGAAACTCGGCCCTCTGCTCAAGGACATCAGGGTCTCAGCAGGAAGAGAAGGGCTGTGCAGACACCGCAGCACCTGTGCTCAAACCTGCAACGAAGGTGCATGCACTGTGAAGCATCAGCCACCAGAATCTGCCAGGCAAAGGAGGAAAGTGGAGGAAAGCAGAGGAAACAGCACCTGCAAAGCCAGGACAGTGCACAACATGCAGCACTGTGAAACAGCATGCTGATAAACACACTGGGCTGCAGCGTCACATGGGAGGGGGAGCTGTGGGGGAGGGGGCCACTCACCCAGGGCTCAGCTTTGCCTCTTAAACACACAGAGCAACTGGTAGGTGGGGAGCAGCAGGGAGCACACAGCTGACAAAGGGGCCCAGGACAGGAGGGGTGCTGGAGGAGGGGCCTTCACAGACAGGGTTCTCATGGAAGGTCAGGGGGCACAGTCCCACTGAGAAACCAGGAAGGTTCCAAGGATTAGAGCCCAAGACTCTGTGAAGAGGAGTCACCCAGCCCACTGATACAGGGTGCAGCCAAAGGGGGGGGGGCAAAAATAGGAATTGGAATGGGGCCCAGAACTCAGGGTGTCCAGGCAATATTAAAAAGACATATAAGATGTCCTCACCACTTCCCCCTCAGGTGTGAGTTGGGGGAAGGGACAAATGGAGCAGGAACAGGAACATGCAGAGCTGTTTTGTGCAGACACAGCTTTGCAGCTAATCCATGGCATGGTCATTTAACATATCTATAACCTTTGGCTGGTTGCATAGATATGTTAAATAGCTGTGGCCTTGGCAGCCACAGTAAAACTCACTATGGCAGCCCAGTAGTAAACTTGGAATAATACAGGAATGCTGGCAGGTGTAACTGATTGTAGGAGTCGTCGGAAATAGGGGTACAGAGGAAGATTGGTACAGCGATTTAAACCCAGACACGGCAGCCATTAGGAGATTCCATGTGGTTTGGCCAGCATGCAGACCCCCGCAGCTTTGGCGGAGAGAACCATATGGTTTTGGCCAGAGTGGGGACCCCTGTAGCTCTGGTAGTAGATGCCCACACAGCTTTGGGGTGCTCCCTTTGGCTGCATGGCCTGGGGAGCAGGAGAGATTTTGCCTGGAAGAAGGTGAAAGAACTCCTGCCATGAGAAGGTGCCACATGGCTTTGGATTAATTAAAGATCCTGCCTGGATGGAAACACAGCTGATGGTGTCAGGAGCCTGGATCCTGGATGTTTGCTTCTTTTCCTGAGTTACGGTACCCTGAATTAGGGCAGAGGGAGAGAGGAAGCACTGTGGGCATCTGTGGGTATCCTAAAGGACTTTGATATTTTAATGAAGACATTAGGTCACTACTTTAAGCCTGTATAGCATTAAATAAACATTTCTTTTCCTTTTCACAAATCTCTGGCATTGAGATATGTCTTTCCTAAAGGTGACAGACAATCGAGCCCAGTGGGGGGTCCTTTCAGTAGTAGTATATTGTGACCCCCTTGGCCCTGTGTGTGAGTGGTGTTTGCTCGCTCTGTAACACCACCACTTAGCAAGACCGGATGGGCTGTGGGGAAGGCACACCTTTTGGTGGAAGAGGACAATGGGCCAGAGCAGGGAGGAACTCCCAGAGAGCTGGGACCACTGCTGACGGATGACTCAGGGACGTACCTGAGCACCACCAGATGCAACACCAGAGGGACACAGCAAATGTCCACAGCCCAGGCCACAACAGGCACTGTCCAGGGGTGACAGGTGGTTTGTTCCCTCAGGTTTGTTCCCTGCAAACAAAGGTAAGAGGTGGATGGAGATAGGAGGAGCCCTTCCTAACCCCAGTGAGAACTGACGAGGGCAGACCTAACGGTCAGCATGGATATAGAGTTAGGGCCACAAAGTGTTAAGAATCCCAGATGGTGAAGACCAGGAAAGGCTGGGGTGACCTCGGAGGGACAACCAGACCAAAGTCGGCCAGAGTCTAGTGATTGTACTAAGGGCAGGTCTATACCTGGCCTTCGAGTTGGGTGGGGTGGGGTCTCAGAGAATCACCAGGGCGGGATGAACTGTGTGAGCCAGGTGATGGAGTCTCAGATATGGCACCTGCCTGCCTACTCCATGGCAAGGGGGAAGGTTCAGCAAAGGAATAACAGATTCTGCCAGCCCTTCTGTCTGGGAGAAAGGTGCTCCTCCAGTTCTTGTCCTCCAGATAATTCAGTTCTTCTTCATGTGTCCCTGGGGCCTTTCAAGCTGCTGCCCCATTGCTGGAGCACAGAGACAGTGAGTTTGAGTAAGTCCATGTGTGGGACCTTTAAGAGGAACCCCTGGGACTCCAGAAGTCTCCATCTCCCTCAGCCTCAGTCCTTGATGCTTTTCACAGCCAGAAGTTTCGGGGACTTCTCTTTCTGGAACTGGAATCCTGGGCTAGGGGGGCCCATGTGAGGCTGGGACCCCTGGCTCTTCAGGGGGGATCTCCAAAGCTGAGGTGCTCCTCCCAATTTTTATCCGTTACATGTGGGTGTGGAACAAGCCGGGTTCTGTGTCTGCACCCCTCCTGCCAGTCTCCATGTGGCTTCTTCTTTAAATCCTTAGTTGTAGGGCTTCTGTTCACCTTGATTTCAGGTGGTTCTCAATGATGGCTGTTCTGTAGATTAGTTGTAACTGTGACATGGTTGTGGGGGGAGGTGAGTACCAGGTTTACCTGCACTGCCAGCTTGCTTGAAAAGCACCTGCCTGCCCGATCTGTCGAGCTTATCTCAGCCTCACTCTGCCCGATGCCCTCGCCCATGGCAGGGCCACAGCCCTCTCCCTGAGCTCCAGGCTCCTGCAGCCTCTTCCCCAGGCCTGGAAGGAGCTCAGGTGATGCCAACTGGTGGCATGAACTTATCTTCTGTGAACACTCATGCTGTAAACAAGACAGAAATCATAAACACAGCAACCCAAGCCATTCTCACCTTCCCCCACCTGAGCTTAGAAGAAATAGTCAATAAATATTAAGTTGCTGATTGACTAAAACTGAAGAACAAAAACAGTGAAAAACAAAACTCTGTAACTTTTTTTTAATATATTATATTGATTATGCTATTACAGTTGTCCCATTCCCCACTTCATTCCCCTCCACCCTGCACACCTGCTCCCACCCACATTCCCCCCTTCAGTTCCTGCCCACGTGTCCTAAGTTCTTTAGCTTCTACGTTTCCCACACTATTCTTGCCCTGCCCCATCTCTTTTCTACCCACCGTCAATGCTACTTATTCTCTGTACCTTTTCCCCCTCTCTCTTCCTCCCATTCCCCTGTTACTAACCCTCCATGTGATCTCCATTTCTGTGGTTCTACTCCTGGTCTAATTGTTGGCTTAGTTTGCTTTTGTTTTAGGTGTGGTCATTAATATCTGTGTTTGCTATCTTTTTACTGTCCTATTTTTATCTTCTCTTCCTTAGATAAGTCCCTTTAACATTTCATATAATAAGGACTTGTAGATGATGAACTCCTTTAACTTGACCTTATCTAAGAAGTGCTTTATCTTCCCTTCTATTCTAAATGACAGCTTCGCTGGATAGAGCAATCTTGGATGTAGGTCCTTGACTTTCATGACTTGGAATACTTCTTTCCAGCCCCTTCTTGCCTGTAAGGTCTCTTTTGAGAAATCAGCTGACAGTCTGATGGCAACTCCTTTGTAGGTGACTGTCCCCTTATCCCTTGCTGCTTCTAGAATTCTCTCCTTCATTTTACTCTTGGGTAATGTAATTATGATGTGCCTTGGTGTGTTCCTCCTTGAGTCCAACTTCTTTGGGACTCTCTGAGCTTCCTAGACTTCCTGGAAGTCTATTTCCTTTGCCAGATTGGGGAAGTTCTCCTTTATTATTTGTTCAAATAAGTTTTCCACTTGTTGCTCTTCCTCTTCCCCTTATGGTACCCCTATAATTTGGATGCTGGGATGTTTAAAGATGTCCTGGCGGTTCCTAAGCCTCTCTTTTTTTTGAATTCTTGTTTCTTCATTCTTTTCTGTTTGGTTGGTTGTTTCTTCCTTCTGGTCCATTCCATTGATTTGAGTCCCAGTTTTCCTCCCATCACCATTGGTTCTCTGTGCATTTTTCCTTCATTTCACTTAATGTAGCCTTCATTTGTTCATCTAATCTGCAACCAAAATCAACCAATTCTGTGAACATCCTGATCACCAGTGCTTTGAACTATGTATCTGATAGGCTAGCTATCTTGGTCGCTTAGATGAATTGGCTGGGGTGCTTCTCCCGTTTGAGCCATTTTGGGGTGTGGGTTGGTTTGGTTTTTGTTTGTTTGTTTTTGTCTCATTGCGCCTGTTATGTAGTGAGGGGCATAGCCTTAAGTGTTCACCAGGGCAGGGCAGCCCAGTAGCTGGGTTGTGGGGGCAGGGTCCTAGAGGGAACAATGGCACTTGCTCCACTCTCTCTTGTATTTCAGTCCCTTCTGCTACTTCCCTCAAGCAAATTGGGCCCTTCTGGTGCTGATTTCTGTGTGGGTGGGCTTGTGTACATTCTCGGACCCCATGAGTCTCTCCAATAAACTCTCCTGTGAGGCTGGAAGTCTCTCCTGTACCTCAACACCAAGTGTTTTCAATTGGTGTTTTTAGGTTTTATTTCCCTGCACTGGGGCCCTGGGTTGCAAGGTCTGTCTTGCTGCACGTTTTTGCCTGGATTATCTGCGCATGAATGTGGGATGGCCTGATCAGCCAGCCACCTTGTGAGGCCTCACTGGGTCTGCTAGCTGCCGCCTGCATGTCTGGGGCTCCTGCGCGCCTAGTCCACCATCCTCTGCTTTTTCCTGCCGCAACTCCACCCCTCTTACCAGTCTGGATGAATGGTTGTCAGACTTCTGTACAGTTCAATTTTCTGTCAGTTCTGATTGTTTTCTTGTTTCTAAATCTTTGTTGTCCTTAATTTTGGTTGTGTAAGGAGGCACAGCGTGTCCATCCACCTTCGCCTCTATCTTGGCCAAAACTGTGTAACTCTTGAAGTGCTTCCTGTGTTGTGGGGTGATAACCCTCAATGAATGATGAGGTGCCTGCTTTAGCTTTTGCACAAATAAAGGTTTGTGTGGTGTTTAGCAATCTTTCTGGCACTGCCCTGACATTGCTGTGCACCGTTAACTAGCCTTTTCTATATCTACCCATTTAAACAGGATTGAAAAGATTATGCAAACAGGAGTTCTCACTCCCGCTCTGAGTGTGTGTCTGTCTGTGTGTGCTTGCTTTCAACCTCTATAGAACCTAATAAGTGTTCAATCAATACTATTTAATAGACTTATTAACTAAACAAATAAAAATAGAAGTAAATAGATAATTTTTTTTTTAAAAAGACCACTCTTCAAAGGAGATAGCTTCCCTCACTAATGATGAGACCATACTGTTGTATCTGTATGAAAAAAAAAGTTTGGATTATAAGGTGATTTTTTTACTGAGTAATTTTTTTCTTTCAACTTTATTTTGTATTTGGTTTCAGGTGTACAGCTTACTGGTTAGACAATCATACACTTTACATAGTGTTCCCCTCGATATTTCCAGTGCTCACCTTGCACCATACACAGTTATTACAATATTATTGATTATATTCCCTGTGGTTTACTTACATCCCCACAACTACTTTGTAACTGCCAATCTATACTTCTCAACCCCTTCACCTGTTCATCCCATCCCCCGTACCCTCTTCCCTCCAGCAACCACCATTCAGCTCTGTGTCCATGAGTCTGTTTCAATTTTCTTTGTTCATTTATTTTGTTCTTTAGATTCCACATATTAGTGAAATCACATGGTATTTGTCTTTCTTTCTCTGTCTGACTTATTTCACTTACAATACAATACTCTCTAAGTCTATCCATGCTGTTGCAAACAGTAAGATTTCATTCTTTTTCATATTCCATTGTATAAACATACCAGTTTTCTACCCATTCATCTGCTGATGGGCACATGAGTTGCTTCTGTATCTTGGCTACTGTAAATAACACTGCAATGAATGTAGGAGTGCATGTAGCAGTCTTTCGAATTGGTGTTTTAGGTTTCTTCAGATAAATACCCAGAAGTAGAATTGCTGGTCATGAGGCAGTTCCATTTTTCATTTTCTGAGGAAACTCCATACTGTTTTCCATAGTGGCTGCACCAGCCTGTACTCCCACCAACAGTGCATGAGGAGTCTCTTTTTTCCACATCCTCATCAGCACTTGATTTATTGATGATAATCATTCTGACAGGTGTGAGGTGATATCCCATTGTGGTTTTAATTTGTGTCTCTCTGATGATTAGTGACACTGAGCATCTTTTTGTATGTCTGTTGGTCATCTATATCTGTCCTCTTTGGAGAAATGTCTATTCAGGTCCTGTGCCCACTTTTTAACTGGATTGTTGGTTTTTTGGTGTTGAGCTGTATGAGTTATTAATAAATTTTGGATATTAACCCCTTATCAGATGCACCATTGGCAAATATGTTCTCCCATTTAGCAGGCTGTCTTTTCATCTTGTTCATTTCCTTTGTTGTGCAAAAACTTTTTAGTTTGATGCAGTCCCATTTGTTTATTTTTTTTCTTTTGTTTCCCTTGCCCAAAGAGATAGAGGTTTGTAATTTTTTAACTAATAAAAAGCAGTGGCTGAAACCTGGCTGGTGGTTTCCCTGGAGGCATCAAAGGTGTATCAGTCTAAGAGAACAAAACGTCCAGAGCCAAGCATCTGGGTCGTTCCTCATTGGTGGGACTTGGAGTTCATGCCAGCTGTGCCCATAAGCTGAGAGGGAGGACTATCCCCCCACAGACAATGGAGCCATCAGGGGACACATAGGCACCAAGGGGAAGCTTCTGAACCCTGGAAGGAAGCACCGCTGTGCGGCTCTCAAGTCAGCAGCTCCTTGGACAGCTTAGGAAGACTAAGCAGGGTAGAGAATCAGCCTGGGGTGAGAGGTAGCCCTGGGGCCTAGACAGGTGGATGAAAGGACTAACCGGGGTCCAGAGCAGGTGGCCAGGGAAGGAAGCAGTGGGCAGAGCCCTGGTGAGGAAGCATCTTCTGTGCTCAGGGGCAGGGACCAAGATGACTTCAGTAGCAGGAACCATGGGGCCCATGCAAAAAGGTAAGGATCAGTGACTGACTGGAAACCCCAAGGGTTCCAGGCACATAAGGCCTCTCTTATACCAGCTCCTGTCCACTCAGCAATTCTAGAGCGGGAACTTCTCAAAGGGCTACACCCATGCAGAAACTCAATGAATAATGTAAAGGTGGGAGCAAGAAATTCATGCTTTTACCTCATTTACTTCCTTCTCAGCTTTTCCTTTTTTTCTAATTTCATACCACCCTTCCATCCTTATTATTTAGTAAGCTTGAAAAGCTCCAACTTGTCCCACTAAGAACCGCAGAAAAATGAAAAACAGTCCATTTCTAACCTAAGTTTTCAGTGAGGACATGTGGAGGGCCCAAGAAGAAGGTACAGGGAGGCGGGTACCTCAAGCCCAGGAACCAGTGCCAACAGGGAGCACACCAGAGGCAGACTCACCGCAGCACCTGACACATGGGCCAGTCGCCTAGGTTCTGCTTCCAAGTGGCTGCTCTAATCAGAGAAAGTTACAAAATTCCTCTCTGCTTCCATTTCCATATTTGCAAAATGGAAAAAAGGAGAGTGCTCACTTTCCAACATTCTGAAAAAAAATTAGAAAATACTTAGAACAGTGACTGGCATTGAATACTCACTTCTTCCTTCCTTCCTTCCCAAATAAGTACCTAAATATTTGGTGATAATTACCTAAATTAGTCAAAATACAATGTCTTCCAGAGCAAAGGAAGGTAACTACAGAGCCAGCTCAGGGTACGTGGTGCTAAACAATTTCCAGTAGAGAGAAAAGAAATAAACAGGGGGTAAAAAGGAGACCATCAGAGTCTTGTTATCTTCAAATACAAAAATGGTAATGAGTGCAATTTAATAAAGAAGATGGTGAAGGAAGTTCAAGTCAGGACCCATCAGATTTACCTGAAATACAAATGTGCACCCATACAGCTCCTAAAACACAAAGCCCTCGGGGTAGGGGTGGCCACCCGCCAAGAGGCCACAGGATAGGTGGCTTGGTTCCTCCCTGTCAGGTCTCCATCCCATCTGGTGGTTACGAACATCACTGGCCGACCACACATGAAATATGATACTTGGTTTAAAAACAAACTTCCCACAGCAGTGAAATGAAGCCTTTTACTTAAGCCTAGGTCCTCCGTGAAAAACACACACACACACACACACACACACACACACAGAAAACCAAAAAAACAGTTGCTGTGATCATATTATAAAAGATATTCTCCTTTTGCCTTATGCTGTTCAAACTCCTACCAGAGGGTGGTGTCCCGGGAAACAGAAACCGGTACTGAGCAGAAACGCTCCGTGAACAGGACCAGGCCCAAGGGCCGTCACACACCGCAGTCCTTCCTTACTTAACCTGATTTAAGCCACTATTAAATTTCAACGGTCCCCCAATTATGGAAAATCGTTTTGTTATCCAAGGTTCACCCCCTTATTAAAAATGAACACACAGGAATGAAGAACCGAACAGGACAACCTCCTGGATTCCTTAACTCAAACAGCTCAGTCTCTTCCCCTTTTAACTCTGGGCCTTAAATCGCGGCCGTTTTGCAGTTTCGTGCTGACGGCGGAAACGGTCAGTCTGGCAGCTCTAAGAATTCCACTGTTTGTTTATGCACCTAAGGGGCAGGGTTTGGACGCCTTACTGCCCTGGAATACTTGAATATGAGCCATCCAGAAGTTCAGAAAGAAAAGAAAATACATAATCAAGCTAACACCCATCCAATGTCAAGAAGGCATTAGTCAATCCCAATTTTAGAAAGATTTTGAACGAGCAGGCCTGACTAAAATAGACTGCAATCACAGCTTCCGTGGGGGGCTCACTCCCACAGCCGGGAGCGGACCACCGGCTGGCCCACGCCCCTCACTCACCACCAGCAGGGAGAGCTCTCTGGGGCACCCACGGAGACAAGGGTAGAGTGGGTGTCCCCAGCAGCAAGGTCACAGCAGACAAGTCCACAGGTGCTGGCAAGCGGTTGGTTCTCTTCTGGAACTTTCTTCCAAGTGACAAACTTCGGTAGACTTAACTTTGTAGTCTAGTAACTTTGATTTTTTTTTCTGACGCAGACTGCAGATGGTAGAGGGTACAGCATACAAATCAACTTGACTCCCAGGTGCCACTCCTGTGCTTAGAAACGTCACCCTAGACCGTCGCGGGGCACTCAGGTGTCTCCTGTAGAGGGCCAAGATGGCGCAGGGGGCGGTCCTTACACTGAGTGCCCGAGGGCTGAAAAGGCAAATGGACAGGACCCCAAAGCGCCAAAAGCATGCAATATAATTGGATAGAAAGAAGCCTGCCCCTCCCTATGGCTGGAAGAAAGGGGCGGGGGCTGCTTCAGCAGAGAGACACGTGGTCTTTGGGACAGAGTGCACTGGTCTCCCAGGGTGTACGGCCCCTGAATAAACCTTTTCCGTTTTGCGCCAGCACCTGCCCCACGAGTTTGGCTTTTGTGGCAGCAGACAGCCGAACCTCCGTTTTGTTCACTTTCAGAAAGATAAAGATACCCATGGACATTTTCTTGCCAAAACACAAAGCTGCTCAGAGAAATTAAAACTGAAAACAACGCGGTCCCAAGGACTTCAAATTTCAGGACTGATCTTCCATGTGGTGCCGAAAAGAGGCCATTCTCACAGCAACCGTGAACTACAAGTGTTAATTTCTGGCTTAAAAAAAAAAAAAGAAAAGAAACAGTAGAAAAGGTTCACCATGCAGCAAGGGCAGGGAACAAATGGCAATGTCTCAAGTACAATGTCAAGAGGGAAGAGTTCCATGTGACTTAATCCCAAACATAACAAGTACAGGGAGAAACTTCCCAGGCCGGCAAGTGGGCAGCAAAGGGCTCGCTTTGTTCAGCAGAAAGTATTTGAAAAGGGGTATTGCTGATGTTACAGACACGTGTCCCTTCTGGTGAAGGAGGAGACTGTCAAACCCAGTTTTTATTCCTCCTTCCCAATAAGTCCATGAAAACACAAATAATTTTCATGATCCCTGGGGCCAAGAAGGTCACCATTTTCCTGTGACCGTTTGTAAGTCTAATTCTTCACAATAATTTATTTGAAGACTCAGGCCTCTGCATGAAACAGGAAACATTCTCAGGGCGCATGTGGTCTACCCCCCCACCCCACCCCACCCCACCCCACCCCTCCCCTGCAATGTCCAGATCCAGGTCAGCCACAAGGCCGCTGGCTTCCCGTACACCTGGCTGACATCCTTCTCTCTCCCTGCTGAATCCTCTTGCCCAAGCTGGGCCCAGAGCAGGTGACCCCAAGCAGTACTGATGGCTGTCACATGCCATTTCGCTCTCTGATTGGTCCCCTTCCCACATAACTTCTCCCCAGTAGGGCGCCATGTGGCCATGGCTGGTTGTTAACATCTCCAAAGCTTCACAGAAGGAATGGCAAGGTTAGCTGCTTGGTCTCCAGTCACCGTTACCAGGGGGGTGCCCTGTGGCTTACCCAGTGGGCGTTCTCTTCACGAGAGAGAGGTCCCCGCAGGCCATCAGTGGCAACACCACCCCTTCATTCCGAGGAGCACTTTTCAGCTACAGTGATTTCAGGCATCGTCCCCGCCTGTGAAATGTCACTTTTTCTACATGCATGGGAGGATGGTCCCCCTTCTCGAAACTTCTGGAACATGCTGCTGGAAGAACACGCCCAGCCCCAGGCACAGATGTGGCCCAAACTGATGTATTTACAGTGCTCAGTTGAAGACCAAATTCTAGAAATATGTAGTGTCTAAACAAATCCAAGTTTGACAATTGAAGACAATGCTTCCCTTAGCAAGACAAAATGATTAAATGCCTAAATTTTATCTTAGCTACCCTTGACGTGCCCTCTGCCCCTTGTCTCTAAAACTTTACGGAAAAAAGCTCTCTACTTAAGCCACATGCCTAGCACAGTTCAAGGCATGCGGGAAGTACTCAGCACATAACACATTAGTTGTCTGCCCGTACTGTCTGGAAACACAAAAATGAATGATGTGTTTGTAAAACCATAGGACGCCTGTAAAAATTAAGTTACTCTTGATTGAGTACTTTCGCTGCTCTGGTCTGAATGTTTGTGTCCCACAAAATTTATGCTGAATCCTCACCTCCAAAGGCAATGGGGTTAGGAGGTAGAAGCTTTGGGAGCTGACTAGGTCAGAAGGACAGGGCCCCATGAACGGGATCCTTGCCCTTACAAAGGAGACCCCAGGCGCCCCTCAGCCCTTCTGCCCAGTGAGGACACAGTGAGAAGATGGCCGTCTGTGAACCAGGAAGCCCTCACCAGTCACCGAATCTGCTGGTGCCTTGACCTTGAACTTCCAGCCTCCAGAACCATGAGAAACTACATCTGGTGATTAGAAGCCACCAGCATGTGGTATTCTGTCATAGCAGCTGGCACGGGCGAAGACCTTCACATTTGGGGATTGTTGTCAAGAAGAACAACCTAGCAGGTTAGTAACATGGAAAACACTTGAAAAGCTGTGTAAGGGCATTCAGAGGGAAAGGTAAAGCTCAGGGGCCCACGGAACCAGGATGAGGCCACAGTCACTTGCTATAACAACAGAATTTTCCACGGGGCTTCTGTGTGTAGCAAACTTCCCCTAAGCACTTAAGCAGTATGTTGATTTTCTCTTTTCACTCCACCCACCATTTCAGGAACACCCTGTCTGTAAAGCCAGACATGTCCACATAGAGGCAGAGGTGGAAATGGAGGAACCATAGAAGGGGACGGCCCAGCTCCCCGCACCACCAGCCCCTCCCAACTGAGGTTCCACAGCTGCCCCCCCCTCACACACACACTGCCTGACAACCCCTCCGAGGTTACTGCCCAGAGTTCCCAAATCTGTCCTCCATCCCTGCTTCCCTGTTGCTCCTACATACCCCCGTGCAGCACCTACTCTGGGGTAACACGCACTGTAGGCTCTTTCAGGTGACCTGATATGCGGTCATATGAGAGGAACCATCCACAAATTACCTCACTTACAGGGATATCATCACACAATCAATTTCACTCTACAAAAGAATCCATCATCCCTTTGGTCACTGGGACTCCATGACTGCCACACCCTGGCAGCTCCTGAAACTCTGGCTCCTCATCACTGTCCCTCCTACTCCCTTCTGACCCCAACACTCACTCCACCTCCACCCCACTCCCATGTCCCAACAAAGCCAAGTGCTGCTTCACTGAGAGCTGACACTGCTCCTTCCTGTCCCCCAACCAGCCCAGTGCCAGCCTGGACACCCCCCCAGCAGTGCCTGCGGCCAGCACATCTCTGAGCTGCCCTCGGTCTCCCACATCCTTCATCTCCTCCCCAGCTGACAGCCCAGGCAGCTCCATGTCAAGGAAAACCATCTGTCTTCTTTTAACATTCTGAAGTTTGTGTAAAACTCAGCTCTTCTCTCCAGAACAGCATCATCATGGGCTCCTGACATCCAGCCCAAAGTTCCCATACACCCATCCAGGTTCTTGGCTTTGGGCCACTCTCCCTCCTCAGTGACCACCAGAGCTCAGAGCAAGCTGTCCAACATGAGAGCCACAAGCTTCATGTGGCTACATCAATTCAAATTAATTCAAATAAAATAAAACTGTAAATGCAGTTCCTCAGCAGCACTAACCTCATTCCAAGGCCTTCCTAGCCACATGCAGCAGCAGCTACAGTGCTGTACCGAGCAGAGTCAACAGGCCCCTCATCATAGATGGTTCCATGGGCAGCGCCACCCCTGAGCACTGACACACACGGACACGGCCGATCCAGTCACGGTCCAGCGAGGTGCTGCAGGCAGACACGCAAGGCCAGACAGACTCCTCCCGGAAATGTCAGGAAGGAAGGAAGTGCTGAACTAGGTTTTGGAATCAGGACTTCCCTATCTTATATCTGAACAGTATTTTACAGTCACCAAGAATTTTTATATGTATTTTCAATAACACAGTTTCAAATGGGGTGACGTCTGCAAGGCCGACGGCACATGCAGAGATATACAGGAGAAAACGCAAAGCCTGAGAGGGCAGCACACGTTCTCCTCCGAAAGCAAGTGTTCTTTAATTTGAAGAACTTACAAGGTTTCAAAAAAGCCATTTCAAGTCTGTCTATGGATATTTCAACCTGCCTTTTTTATTCCTTTATTTGGCCTTAACCCCTCCCTCCACCCCATCACTGCTACCAGGTGACACCAGGCAATTACTAACCAGGTATGGACATAACACGCCCCGTGGCACAGCCCACGTCCCCTGAAAGGACATCTACTCTGCAGAGACTCCTTCCTCAGAAACCACAATGACAAAGGCATCCCAGCCTTGTTCATGTCAAATCAAGGCCAGAGAGGGCTAGGAAAATATAGGACCACATAAAAGAACATATGGAGATCAAAAACATCCTCTCCTCCATTTTTACCCATCCCCTATTGATGCTGCTTGTCTACCAGATTACTGTCACCACTGCCAAGAACCCTGGCACAAGTGCTGTGCTTGCTGCTCCCCAGCACCTCTGATCCAGCAACAACACTCTGGCCACTGGGAACCACACTGGGCAGCAAGGTCTGGAATGGAAAGGGCAGGGTGGGCTCAGAGGACCACCAAGCAGGAGCCCAGTTTTGGCAGTGGCTTATGATCTGAAGAACAGGTCTTACAAGAGCAGTCCCTGGTGCGCCCACATTTTCAGGTCCCTCCCACCAGGGATTTGGGAAGGGTGCCCTCCCTAAATGAACTATTTCCTATAGGAGCCCAAGTCCACCGTACGAAGTACGAGAGCAGGTCCCCAGGACCCAGAAACAACCCACCTGATGATGAAGGGCAGATGACAGCAGCTGCCAGTTGTTTTCCTGGATTTTCGCAGTCACCAAATGGGTAACAGGGTGGAGGCAGGGTTGATCTCAGATGTCTATTCCTTCAGTCCATTCACCAGCCCACATAATGATTTTCAATATCTATTAATATCTTCTCCAGAACAATAGCACTCACTCACCAACCAAAACTTTTAATTGATAGAAATACCATGGGAATATTTTTTCCAAAAATGAATGCATAAAATCAAACACACGTACCTCATCTTCGATTAACCAGTAGTCCTAATGGAGTAATGCACATATGACAACGCTCTCAAGTCCATCGGCTAAAATGGTGACACAGTGGCTTTTGACCCTTTAAGTTCCATCACCAGCCTTCCTTCTTAAAACTGAACTTTCCTCTGGAAACATTTCGCCAAGTAAAAAGTTGCCTCATGAGCTTTCCGCAACTGAGAACTCTCACATCTAGAAGTCCAGTCTCAAGCTACACTTTGCACTTCACTGGGAGATGGGAGAGCACAGCCCCTCAGTCACAGTCAGGGACAAAAAGCCTCAGACCCGCCAGGCAGGCCTCCCTGGCCGCGCCTGTCAAGATGCCTGTTTCTACACATAGTCCCTGCTGCAAAAGTCACACAAACAGAGTGGCTGAAAACTGCGCAGCACACCACCTCACAGTCCCGGAAGCCGCCCCTCCTTGGGGCTCAGAGAGAGGTTCTGGGGAATAGGGACCTCTTCCTCAACCTTCAAAGCCAGCTCTTCAGCATCCTCACACCTCTCTCTGACCTCTGCCTCCATCGTCAGGACTTCCCCAACTCTGACCTCCTGTCTCCCTCTTATGAGGAACCTGCTAATCCATGGGATCCACCAAAAGAATCCAGAATAGTCTTCCATCTCAAGATCTTCAGCTTAATCACATCTGCAAAGTCCTCTGGCCTTGTATGGTAGCAGTCACAGGTTTCTTAGGTTTATTAGCACATGGCTGTGGGGGAGGGGCATTATTCTTCTGCCTACCATACCAACCTTACAGATTCATCTTTGCAGGCTGATTAACAGTCACCTTCTGAAGCACCAGGGATTAATGAAAAATTTATCACATGAGTCTCACCAACCGAAGCTCTATGTTTGTATCACACACTTCAACATCAGGTGGGGAACAGTTAAGGAATGTGAATTCTTTCTCCTATTTCTTAATGAGATAATACGCAGTTATCATTTTTCAAAACCATTTCAAAACTAAATTGTGAGTATTTCACTGCCCTTCTGGAAATTTTGGTGATGAAATGTGAGGTCATACATAAATTCAAGTGGCTTATTTCTTTAAGGACATGTGGCTTTTGGTTATTTCTTACTGATTCACAACCAGTGAGTGATAAATCTGAACTAGTAGTAGACTGAAGAAAAATTGTTTCCAATAATAGTGTATTCAAAAGGGATGAAGCAGCATATGGAAAGAAATGGGTATTCTTTTTTACACCGCTACCTTATCTGAAAATGCACCTAAATATCTGATTAAAGAAATGGGAAGAAAAGGCTCTGCTTGTTCTGACACACACCTACCAAGATGGTAGCTTCCTTCATTTATATCTGAGAAAAACCAGTCGGAGCTCCACAGCGGGATAAAGTCCCCTGTAGGAAAAGGGGTGAGCTGGAGCTGACAGAACAGACAGGCGAGCAGAGGCCTGAGAGGTCTGCAGTCTCCTTGGGCAGACTCAGAAGGTGGAAAAGGCAAATGCTAAGGAGCCACGGGTTTTTAATCCAAGGACAGTGGTTCATCTTTGTGGGTTTGCCACATAGGTTTGCTTGGCTAGTTATGAACAAAAAAGGCATTTCCTCTTAAAATGGAAACTCAAACAAGTTATTTGGGCTTTATAAACAACACAAACACCTCACTGAAATTCAATAAAATGTTGTCTCTCAGAATGTTGTCCTGTGACCTCTTTCGAGAGCAGGATGTTATACGCCATATCATCCACTCTTCACATGACAGCTTAATCTAAACCTGTCTGCATTCTATGGGAAAAATACTGCCTACCATGGAGATGGGCTGAAAAGAATCAACTTGATGGGTAGAAAACTTACGTTAGCTCTTGAGTATTTCCTACAACAACACAAAACCAACACAGGCTAATGTGTAAGTCCTTAGTTTCGTCTTCTGCCAAGTGATGGAAACCAGAACATGGGAGAAGGGGAAACCACAGACCAGCAACTTTAAGAAAGTTGGGTGCAACACCAGTGCCCTGGTGGTGCTCTTGTTTTGTCATGTATGCCACAGGACTTTGGGGTGACAAGTCAAGAAAAGCATTATTCCAGTGCCTGACAGCCGACAGACATCCAATATACATCTGCACACCTGTTGAAGGAACCTATGAGGAGGACCCACGCTCCCATGAAGGTACAATAAGGAAAATGCAGGGCAAGAACCGAGTCTCCCTCCCAACCAGGCATGGAGAAGTGGCCACCACGGGTGTGGTGGTGGCCAGGAGGACCTTGCCAGCCACCTGCATGCTGCGCAATTACCAGAGGCCACCAACCCATCGCTGCCTCGGTGCCAGGCCCACATGGCAGGCACATCTCTGCAGGGAGCAATTTGGCATTGCAAGGAGGAAGATCTTGAGGGCTTATCACGCCTTCCCTCTACGTCCATCAACTTCCAGCACTCTCTGAAAGACAGAAGCAGCAAATGCAGCCAGGATTCCATTTCTAAATTTGAAGGTGTTATTGGGCACAGTTCTCAGCTGGGGCCGGCAGACACCAAACTTGTGGCGCACTGACCGAGAGTGTGCACTGGCTTGCACAGAGGCGCCACAGCAGGGGCTGCCGTCTCTTTAAAGTTATCTGGAGTATTTGCTCTGCTCTATATAATGAGGAGGATTTCTGAGATGAAAACCACACAAAGGAGACCCCACGTTTTTATTAAGGCTTATTTTAAAAACACACCCAAGTAAGGGGGATATGGGGAGAAGCCCCAGATGGCCCTGTAGATGTGGAGAGAGACATCAATCTGTCAACATCTCAGATCTGAAGATGTGGTGGGACCCAGCAAGTTCCTCTAGTGCCCTTGGTTTGCAACAAAATGCATGAACGCATCTTCTGCTTCCTAGCATCTCTCTGGGTGGTTCTGATGCATTTGGCCTTTGGACTCAATCTCCATCCACAAGTGGTTCTTGGAGAGAGGATCCTTCCTTGTGGCATTTCCTGTACATGAATCTTCACTTGAACAAAAACATTTCCTGTTTTTATCCTGACTTTGCTAGACTATGAATTGGGTGATTCATCACAGGTAGGTAACAGGTGAGCAAAAGTGGAAAAGCAGCAGAGGAAAACCAATGAGCAGAACACCATGAACCTCAGCTGACCCACAAACAGCAGTGTGTGACGGGCTGCTGCGACAAGCCCACTCAACAAAAGCACGCCCGGAGAATGAGGACTGGACAGTAGTCAGGGAGCTGCTGGGGAGCAACAGTGACTCGTCAGGGGAGAAGGGAGATTCGGCAGCCCCTCCCTGAGGAGGGGTCAGAGCTTTCCTGTGGGAGCAGAGATTGGAGTTGTCACAGCCAGTACCCTGAGTGCACAGGAGACACTTGGGCCACATGGAGCCTAGCACTGTAACCTGGGAGCAGCAGCTGGATTTGCACACAATTAGTCCTCCTGGCTTAGTGCTAAATTGCCATTGTTACCACTCTGTCTAATTAGGAAGCATCACTTTCACTGCGTTCAGCCAAGCTGGTTCCAGCAGCTGCAAAGTGAAGGCCCTGCATCCTCACACTTTCAAAGCACAACACTGCTGGCGACTTCTCCTCCCAAAGCCCCAACCAGCCCTGCCAGCCACTCACCACCCCATGCAGGGTACCAGTGGTGTCAGAGAACAAATGCCCCGGCTGGGCTGGTTCACAACATGCTCATCCTCCCATGGATCTCAGCACCGCTCCTTCCTTTCCCACCAGGACACCTGAGCAAGGTCAAGGGAACAGATGTGGGTGGAGGGAAGGATGGATCCAGAACACAGGAGAGTTTAAGAAAGGCTTCGTTGCTAAGATGGAAAGTGCTGTGGCAGCTGGTTCCCTCAAACTTTTACGTGAAAGCCCTAACTCCCAGCACCTCAGAATGCATCTTTAAAAGATGCAGAATCTTTTAAAAGGGACATTAAGGTACAAGGAGACCGTCAGGTTGGGCCCTAGTCAAACTGGACTGAGGTCCTTGTAAGAAAAAGACACAGACACACACAGAGGGATGACCATGTGAGCACACAGGGAGAAGACAGCCATCTATAACCAAGGAGAGGCGCCTGTGGGAAATCCAAACTTCCCAACACCTTGATCTTGGACTTCTAGCCCCCAGAACTGTGAGCAAATAAATGTCTGTTGTTAAGCCACCCCATCTGTGGTGCTTTGTTATGGCAGCCCGAGCAGACTAACAGAGGAAAGAGCAGGGCAGGCTGAGACTTCAATGTCAGAACCTGCCTCTTGCTGCCCCTCTCTACACAGGTGCCCCACAGTGTCCCTCTCCTCCGGTCCCCAAGACCAGGATCCTCATACCATCCCCCAGCTGAACTAAGGCACTGGAGCATTTCACCCCAAATGCTCCCAGTTCTGACATTCGGAAAGCGATCTGATCTCACACATAATTGCACTGTGCCCCCAACAGCCTCTGGGCCCCCACAGCCGCTGGGCCCCCACCGCTCAGCCTCCCACCACTGCCCTCAGCCTCCAGGACCAGCAGACAGAAAACCAGCAGTTATAGAGCAACTTACAAATTTTATCTTACGGGGGAGATTTTATTTCAGGCAAAAGGGAAGGGACTCAGGGAGGTTAAAGTGATTTTTCCAACAGTGGAAACAGGAATTCAATGCAGAAATTTCTGATTCCAAAGCCCCTACTTTTCCCAACAAGTCTCAATGTCTTTCCTGCAGCTGCGATGGCCAAGTGTTTTAAAAATTAGTTCTATTAGGGAAAAAAGCCACAGAAAATACTATCCTAATGTCCCTAGAGATCAATTTTAAATTGGTATTAATCAGAGGCCATCTATGATGCAAGCTGGTAGAGAAACTAAAATTTCACTTCAAATTTTACAAATTATGCTGAAAATGAACATAAATGACAAAAATAACCTTGAATAGTTTTTAGGATAGATAGATAGTGAAAGATAATGAAATGCCTCCTTTAAAGCATGGAATGAGTGTAAAAAGGCAATGTGGTGCCTTGGGCTCCCATCATTGATTAGTATTTGGGGTGCTCCTCTGGGGACAAGGGCGTCCGTGGTCCCTAAGGGTGCCAGCCCTGCCCTCCCACAGGCTCCTTCCTGCTCCTGCCTGGCATCCAGGAGAAATCAGCCATCAAGTTCACCTTATAATGAGCCCCAATCAGCTCATAATTTAATTTTTTTGCAGAGAGCTCAGAAGGGATGAGCAGAAAATGCCTAGCAAGCTTTAAGTGATATCCCTAGGACTGGCCCTGGGGACCCTGGGCCATGAGGATGCCCACCCCACTTGTCCACCAACTTCTCACTCTGCCCCCAGAGAAAAGCAAGGATGGCCTGAGTACTCAGGAAGAACCAGATCCACCAACTGGTCTCACTGCTGACACGACCAATGCACATCACTGTGAGGGATGGGAGGCACTTTCTGTAAGAGCCATTGTTTCCACAATCCTCATCCTCAGGGTCTCAGCACTCACAGCTTTTACCTTCACAGCCTGATTGTGCTCTTACTGCTGGTTAAATTAGAGGGGACATTAGAAACCAGGGAAATAAAAGAAGCACTGAGAAAAGCAGAGAATCCAGCTTCAAGTGGATGAATTTGGTTTGGAACAAGGAGCAGGAAGTAACAAAGGGCATCAGGTGACAATGGGGACAGGCGCTGTGGTTGAGTCCTGGCCATGGTGAGTGGGTAGCAGTGCATGAGGTTCTCAAAGGGGAGGATGTAAACAGGTGAGGGGGGACCAGGCTCCTGGGCATCACACATGGGCAGCAGGAAAAGCATGGGAAGCAAAGGAAAGCAACACAGCAGGGGACACGCACTGTCTGGGCCTCGCTGTCCGACATGGCTCATCAGGTGTGCCTGCTGGGCCCAAAGACGCATCAGTCTGCGCGGAGCTGTACTGTAAGCATAGCGTACATGAGATTTGAGGCCCAAATGGACCACCTACCCACACCTACTATGGAAGGTCAAGAGGACTGATACAAGGAAGAGCCACTGGGAGTCTCTCAGACAGCGCCAGGGAGAGTGTGAGCCGACCTCAGGGGAGGCAGGGAGTCCACAAAGCACAGCTGGATTACTGCTCCAGGCAGGGAGATAGGGAAGTCCAGTTCACAGCTGTTTGCTTTCGTGGTTTATGAAAGCGAAGACCTGCGCATGTTTGTAAGCAGCACACCAGCCCCCTCCTGTTCCCTAGCAGGACACGTCCACGGTGCCTCCCAAATTCATACTCCTCCCCGTGGGCCATCTGGGAGCAGCTCACAGACAAAGCCGAGGAGGAGGGGAGGGCAAGGGGAATGCAGCTGCATCTGGGACCTGTCAAGAAAGGAGCTCGTGCCCTCTGGGTTTGGGGTTTGGGGTTTCTTTTCCGTCATGGACGAGATGACAGAGAGCCAGGTGGAAAGGGCCAATGCAGGGCGGACTCTGGCCTAGACACAGCCTGGATGGGCCCTACCCGCACATGCCAGGCCCTGGCATTCCTGGGCATTAGGCTGTTGGCTCTCCAGCCACCATTGCTTGAACCTAAGTTCACTGGGAAATTCTACCTGGCTGTGAGAAACTGCATTAGTAACTAACTCCAAACATGGACCTAATGCATGGAGCATCCCAGCTGCTTTGTCCTCCTATTCCGCCAGCCAAATACATTAGTTTTGAAAAGTTAACTTCTGAATGGGACTCAGGCAAAAATGGGTGCCTCCTGCACACTTTGTGCCTGGCCAGACTGCCCTTCTGGGTGTGCTATGAGTTGTTAGAAGCACTTACAAAAAATAAAATATGGAATAGTTATAGAAGGAAGTCATCTGACAAATTGTTAACACATCCAGTCTTTGTTTCATAAACAGCTAGACATTATTCAACCTTCTGTGATTTCCCCAGTATTTTAAAAGAACAGCAAGGAGATGCTAGAATTAGCATCACCTGACATAGTGTGGATGGAGTGTTTATTTTACTAGCAAACTATGCAGCTTCTAAACATTCCCTGTTAAACTCCTCAAGTAACGAACTGAAACAACAGCAGGGCCCCATTTGTCTCTGTGTGTAGAAGAAAAAACTAGAGAAGTGAAGGATGCTCGGCCCATGCGTCCACTGACGCACAGTCACCTGGTGGCTACTGGATGGGCCAGGGGACCCACAGCACAGCAGCTCTGCAAGGCAGTTCTCTCCTTGGTGTAACACATCACAGTTTTCTTTTCCTAACTGAAGGAGCACAGTGCAGGGTTATGATGCCACCAAGTAACAGGCAGTGCATGAAAGCGGCACCAACGAATTAACGCAGAGGTGTACACACAACTTTCACTTCATTTCCAGACCACTGGGAAGGTGTCATATCCGAGGTCACTGGGGGCAGCTGGCAGCGCGCAGGCCGTGGCTCAGAGAGTTGAGCTGTGTGGTTTATCCTGCCTGTGCCTCACTTAAAATGGAGATTACAATGATATGATACATGACATGATACAGTATGGTATGGTATGGTATAAAGTGATATGCACATGAACACATGCAATCTTGGGAGAAGAGAACACGCTAACATATGAAAACTGCTTGCAGCAGGACCTGGCCCCGACTCAGTGCCCAGGAATGCTGGCTTATCGGCACCTGATCAGAATGAACCGAGAATCTAGCTGGTGGCCTCCCAGACACAAGCAGTGTGTGACAGGATGGAAGCATCACTCCTGAAGAACCCTCTGCCCCATTTCTTTCTCCCCATCGGAAACTCACCAGCACGTTGGAGCTGCTGACCCACCTCCCCCCCTCCCCGCCCCCAGGACGGTCCTGACTACCCTGCCTCTCAGGACCCACTGCCACGCAGTGCCCAGCAAGGCCAGCCTTGGAAAGGGAGGGGAGTCCAAGGGTGGCAGCCGGGCAAGGGCCAGCGGCACGGGAGAAGGGACCGGCAGTCCTACAGGAGTCAGGGTTTTGTGTCGTTAGCCCTCAGACAGCTGCCTCCTACGGATGCACATGAGGAAGGCCCCCAGGAAATGCAGGTTTCCAGACAAAAGGGTCATTGGGGCATGATACCATGACATGTGTGATGCGAACATATGAGTGACCTGTGTCATGCACATAAATTCATGAACAAATTTCTAGATTGTCGTGAGGAATTTTATTTAGTGACTAACTTCAAACGATGTATATACATACACCGATGTGCAAATGTGTGTAGGTGTGCACATATGCATGTGCATGGGTGTGTATACAGACACACATACATATATGCACAAAGGAAGGGACTTCTCACGGGTCCAGGCTGTCCCTTTAGGATTTGCAGTCCCCCTGAAGTGTGGGCCATAAGTGTCCACACAGGGGGCTGAGGAGCACAGACTGGAGACACCCTGGACCGAAGCAAATGAGACGTATCAGGTCTGTAGCTCAGAACCCTTGTTAACACAGTTTCTAACAAACTTGCGCCCACATTTTATACCCTCTTCTAGAGACAGAAAAAACTCAGGTGCAGGAGGGGTGAAAGCCCTGAACACACAGAATTATGAAACAGAAATGTTTCCAAAATTTTGTGTACTGCTCCTAGTTATACAGCCATGGCACTGACATCCAAGCAGGAAACTGAAATCAGAGTGGACTCAGTTCTCAAGTCTCTGTCCTCATAACAGCAGAGCGACCTCCCACACACTTTGTTCTGTGGATGTGGCTCCCGCACATGTGGGAGCAGCCTGACCCCCTCCAGGGAGGCCACACAACTGCAGCTGACTTGGATACGTCGGCTCAGACCTCGGGGCTCATCGTCCTTCCTACCCCATGCGTCAGCCCTTCCGGGGACATCCCTCCATGCGTTAGTGATACAGCCACAGTTACAGCCACAGAAATGGAAACCCCCCCCATCACCACTGATGGGCTATTTCCTCAACTTCAGTGCCCAGGCATAGGCCCAGCTCACACAGGCCAAGGAAGCAGCCACCTGGGGGCAACAGAGGTCACAATGACATGACCCTCGGATGCGCATGACGCTTGTTGTGTGTCATGAAGCACCATCAGTGTGTCTAAGCAGGAGAGGCTGGAGCAAGGGCAGCCCATCTGAAATGAGTTACATAAAGAGAAAGCAGCAGGAGACTTTGGACAAATGAATGAACACATGGGGAGCTGAGCTCGAGGCCCCGGGGTTGACAGCAGCCTCCAGCTGTCCCCACCACTGGCACGTCTCCTCCCCAAGACTGTCCTTGCCTTCCCGGTCCCACAGCTGTCTCAGTTTAGGGCAGCACTGCCCAGTGATAGAGAACATGAGCCACGTGCACCGCTTTAATTTTTCTTGTAGTCACATTAAAAAAATGCAAACAAAGAAAGGTGAAATTTTAACCATATTTTCATATAATCTAATATGTCTAAAGTGTTATTTCAACGTGTAATCAATATGGAAGAAGTATTAAGATATTTTACATTCTGTTTGCCATGCCCCCACATCTTCAGAACCTGGTGAGTCGTCCATACTCATGGCCCCTCATTCACCGGGCCATGTTTCTGGTGTTCAGAAGCACATGAGCAAGGGCTTCCACACGAACACAAGTCCCTCTAAGTAATGACTACACCACATACAGACCATGGCACTAACTGGCCATGTGTCCCCCTTCATTCACGGAGGGTCTTTGGGGCCCCGGCTCCTGCTCGCCAGCTTGTTCCATGTGCCCTTCTGCCATGCCGGCTCAAAGTCAGGTCCATGGAAAGTAGGAGCCATAGTTGTATTCTGAACACCGACCACAGACTAGACATTCAATAAATGTTTGTTAAATAGTCTACTAAGTACACCAGAATGAAATCCAAATCCCTTACCACGACCTTCAAGTTTTGTCTGTAACTCTCCCGCCTCCCTCTCTGTAAACCCTCAACGGAAGACCCCAATATCCATTCCAGGTGCCAGGGATGGAGGCAGCAAAGGCCACCTGTGCTGCATCTTCCTGGAGCACAACTCACACTGAATGTTTTTATATGAAGGTGCTCCGATACGCACTGCAAGTGAAGGCTAAAACCCCCTCCAATTATTTTGATTACACACCAGGCCCTAAACACACTTTGTGACTCTACAGCAGGCAGCTCTGAAATAGCCCCATACCCAGAAACACCCCAAACCACCCCACTGCATACACTGTCCTCTTGCTGGCTAACATAGTAACAGAATCACTCTGAAAAGTCCAGCTGCCTGGAGCCACCTGGTCATGCCCCATGCCCTTCTCCCCACTCCCCTGCTGCAAGACTCCCCACACCTGGTGCTCCCACGCCCACTGTGCCCACCTCACATGCCAAGAGGCTCATCCTCGATGGTGGGAAGTAGAATTCCCTAAACTGTGCCTGGCCTCAGGAGTGGCATAGCTCCCGACACTGATGATACCCACAGAGCACTGCCAGGTGCCAGCGTGCCTTCTGCGCCCACAGAGCAGGGTCCTGAGAGCTGTGACTGTATGTCCCACTGACTCTGATTCCCTGCAGTGACTGGCTGCTGACAGATGACAAACAGCGTGTGGCCACTCAGCTTCAAGTTGGCTGTGAGAGGGAAGCATGAGAGATGCAAAGTAAAGAATTACACACTAACCTGCATATGTCAGATTGCCTCCCAAGGGTGTCCGTAGACAAACACGTCACTCTTAATAGTGGAGGTGAGTTTGAATAAATAATATGATGAGCAATGGAACAAATCTAAAACTTGAGGTGAGGAGACTAAGGAAAAATGTTTATTAACATCATGCAATATTCTGTGCATTGCGCTTTCAAGTATAAGTTTTTAAGGAAAACTTTCCATTAAAAGCAACAGTTAGGAAAGAAAAGTATTAAGTGAAAAATAATAACTTTGAGAAATGGCCTAATAAAAATGAGCTCAAAAAAGTAACTTTGAAAATAAAACATCATTAAGTCTTGCTCACACTATTTAGAAGGAAAAAAAACAGGCTTTACCAAAATACTGAAGGAAATAATTCACTCCCGATTAAGTCACTTAGGTTTTTAAAAATTGTAAAAGGCAACAAGATGAAGGACTTTTCATGGGAAATATCTCTCCCTGAAGTGAAGTGGTACATAAACATCCCTGAGCTTTGGACTCTCTCCAGCCATCTGGGTGACAGGCATGGAAACTCAGTTCAGCACCGAAGTCCATGCTGTACCCATCACACAAGCTGTAAATGTCCCATTTCCAGGATCTGCTTTGCAAGGTGCATTATTCTAGACACAAATAATTTTAAAAATTATTAAATCCCTTAAAAAGTAAATTTATGAATCAATATGCATAAGAAACTTACCCTTTTAAAGTCACTCCCTTTCGATTCCTTTGCTAAAACATCTGAGTGCTTTTGTTTATTCTTCTCCTGCTTTCTCTTAATCACAATATACAGCCAAGTTATCAGTAAACAATACATAATGGGGATGAGCTGCAATGTATCACGTGGATTTTTCTAGAGCCTCAAACACAGTTGCCAAAACTGCTCAAGAGCAACTCATAAAGAGCAAACTTTAACTCCATTTTTAAAATCGCCGCAGCCTGAGAGCACAGTGACCTGAAGGGCCAGGTTCCCACCCAGCATCACGCTTTTCTCACTTCAAGCAGTTTTGAGAAAAAGAAAGTTTTGCTGCAGTTGCGACAATCACACCAGACTTTATGAGATACACGAGATTTGGCCCCAGGACCATGTCTCTGTTGTGTGTGTTTTCCTCAAACGGTTCACCTAGGAGCAGGTCAGAAGAAAATGTCAGTTAAAGGCCTAGTACAGGGAAGTTCTAAAAACAGAGACAGGAAGCTCACTTTATACATCAGAAGCCAGAAAACAGTAAAACCACTTAAGCTCAAAGTAAAAATGGATAGAAAGGTTGAAGATCACTGGACTAAAGTATGGTGTAAATATAACTTTTATGTGCATGGGAAACCAAAACATTTGTGTGATTCACTTCATTGCCAAGTTTGCTTTACTGCAGCACCTCCCAGGTCTGCCTGTAGATGGTTTTACCGGTTGACTGCACAAAGCAGAAGAGATCTGTGAACTGGTAGAAATGTTGGAAGAAAATATCCAGATCGAAGTACAAAGAGAAAAATGAGTGAAAACACAGAACAGAATGTCAAGTGACACGGTGAGAAGGAGCAACATACGTATAACAGGAGTCCCCAAATGAGGGAAGAGGAAGAATGAGGCAGAAGCGATGTTTCAAGAAATATCAACCAGGAATTTTTTTAAATGGATGAAAACATCAAGGCACAAATTCAAGGTGCTTTTCAAATTTGAAACAGGATTGAAAATGTCACCTAAGAAAATTTTTAAAAAATTGGAGGAAAATTTTTAAAATAAATAAATAAATAAATAAAGCTTTACAGCTGACCTTTCCAATGGGAACACTGGAAGTCAGAAGAGCTGAAAGAAAAACCACCACCAACTGCCAGTTATCTCTCAGACCAGGAGAAATACAGATGTTTACAAAAACAAACTGAGAATTCACTGCTAGCAAACCCACAATAACAGAAATCCTAAGGGAGTTCTTCAGACAGCAGAAAAGTCCCAGGTATCAGCATGCTAATGCAGAAAGGCAGGCACGAAAGGTACTTGGTGGTGTAGTAAACAGGTAAATCTAAATGAACACTGACTGTTAAAAGAACAGTAATGATGTCTTGCAAAGTTTAGATACATGGAGAGAATTAAAATCCATGACCATAATAGCACAACAAGCAAGAGCGGGTAAATAAAGTTAAGTGTGATGAGATCCCTGCATTGTCCAGCAAAATATAAAAGTGGAATAAAAATTACACTCCCCAGCATAAACATTAAAAGAATAAATAGAACATACAACTCACAAGTCAATAGAGGCTCGCTAATAAATACTTCATTAATCTAAAAAAAGGACAAAACATAAAGAGATAGAAAGAACTAATAGAACAAAAACCAAGATGATAGATTTAAACCCACATGTTTTTAAGTGGCAGGTGCACAGGGAAAGACTCCTAACATCAAGCAGCGTTCATTCAGGAGCTTAAAACAGCGACAACAACACAAACCTCTCAGCAAAGGACAGCAAACATCATGCAGGCTTCATAATATTCTTTAAGGCTTCCCTGAAATTGAGACAAAGAATCGAAGACCTGCTATCACGTCTTGTAGCTGCATTTCCTGAGGTTCGGCCAACGCAACCAGGCAGGAAGAGACAGGAATGCTGGAAAGCAGAAAATAAAGCTTCCTCATGCCCTGAAGACACGATCTCATACAAAGGAAATGTAAAAGAATCTTCAGATAAACTTCTCAAATTAAAGAGTGAACTCAGCAAGGCTGCTGAATACAAGGAGAATGTGTCAAGTATATTTTATATTACAGGAAACAATTTAAAGTGATAAATATCAAGTGTCTAGGGATGAATCTGATCGATGAAAATGTACAAAACCTGCCCTAAAAACACCAAGTATAATTAATGAAAGAAATGTTAAGAATACCTAAATATCAATAGTAGGATAATTCAGGACGATAGACTGGAAGACAATATTGTAAAGATGTCAATTCTTCTGAAATTGATCTATAGGTTCAATATCATCTCATTAAAAGTTCCAGCAGTTTGCTGTAATTTACAACTCATTCAAAAATTTAAACTGAAATTAAAAAAAAGCCAACAATGGCAAAATTTTTTGAAGAATTAAAGCAAAATTAGGGAGCAAAGACCAACATCTATCAGGACAATATAAAACCAGAGTGATTAAAAGTTACAGGATTGGAGCAGAAAAGTCAGTACACCAATGAAATAAAAAACAGAGTCCGGAAACAGGTGCCCATGTCAAGGCGCCTGATCAGCAAAGGTGCCACAGCAACACAGTTGGCAAGTGGCCAACCAGACACCCACAGGAGAGCTGGGTGGGCTGGCTCATACTGCCCACTATAAACACCAAAATCAGTTGCAGATGGATTTCAGATCTGAATGTCAAAGCTAGACTTCCGGCCAAGATGGAGGCGTAGGCAGACACACTATGCCTCCTCTCACAACCAAAATTAAGGACAACAAAGATTTAGAAACAAGAAAACAACCAGAACTCAGAAAATCGAACTGTTTGGAAGTCCAATAACGATTCACCCAGACCAGTAAGAGGGGCGGAGTCGTGGCAGGAAAAAGTAGAGGTGTGGACCGGGCACGCAGGCAGCAGCGGCTAGCAGCCCCCAGGTGCACAGGCAGCGGCTAGCAGACCCCGGGCAGGGGGTGGCAACTGTGCAGAACCAGTGAGGCCGCACAAGGCAGCTGGCTGACCAGGTGGTCCCGTATTCACGCGCAGATAATCCAGGCAAAGGGGAAGCGGTGGAAGGGACTGGAATCTGAGAGTGAGCAGAACAAGCACCATTGTCTCCTCTCAGACCCCACCCCCACATACAGCGTCACTACCCAGCAACTGGGCTGTCCCACCCCGGGGAACACCTAAGGCTCCACCCCTCACTAAGTAACAGCCACGACTAGACCAAAAAAAAAAAAAACAAAAAACCCAGAAATGAAAATGGCTCAACCTGGAGAACAAATCAAAGCCCCAGAGCCAATTTATCTAAGCGACGAAGAGACTGCCAACCTATCAGATGCACAATTCAAAGCCCTGGTGATCAGGATGCTCACAGAATTGGTGGATTTTGCTCACAAATTAGATGAAAAAATGAAGGCTACAATAAGTGAAATGAAGAAAAATGCATAGGGAACCAACAGAGATGGGAGGAAAACTGGGACTCAAATCAAGGAGTGGACCAGAAGGAAGAAAGAAACAACCAAACAAAAAACAAGGAAGAAACAAGAATTCAAAAAAAAAAAAAAAATGAGGAGAGGCTTAGGAACCTCCAGGACATCTTTAAATGCCCCAACATCCAAATTATAGGGGTACCAGAAGGGGAAGAGGAAGAGCAACTAGTGGAAAACTTATTTGAACAAATAATAAAGGAGAACTTCCCCAATCTGGCAAAGGAAATAGACTTCCAGGAAGTCCAGGAAGCTCAGAGAGTCCCAAAGAAGGTGGACCCAAGGAGGAACACACCAAGGCACATTATAATTACATTAGCCAAGATGAAAATGAAGGAGAGAATTCTAGAAGCAGCAAGGGATAAGGGCACAGTCACCTACAAAGGAGTTCCCATCAGACTGTCAGCGGATTTCTCAAAAGAGACCTTACAGGCAAGAAGGGGCTGGAAAGAGGTATTCCAAGTCATGAAAGTCAAAGACCTACATCCAAGATTGCTCTATCCAGCAAAGCTGTCATTTAGAATGGAAGGGAAGATAAAGTGCTTCTCAGGTAAGGTCAAGTTAAAGGAGTTCATCATCACCAAGCCCTTATTATATGAAATGTTAAAGGGATTTATCTAAGAAAAAGAAGATAAAAAATATGAACAGTAAAAAGACAGCAAACTCACAGGTATTAACAACCACACCTAAAACAAAAGCCAACTAAGCAAACCACTACAACAGGAGCAGAAACACAGAAATGGAGATCACATGGAGGGTTAGCAATAGGGGAGTGGGAGGAGGAGAGAGGAGGACAAGGTACAGAGAACAAGTAGCACAGACAGTGGGTAGAAAGTAGACAGGGGGAGGGCAAGGATAGTGTGGGAAATGTAGAAGCTAAAGAATTTATGACACATGGGAATGAACTAAAGGGGGGAATGTGGGTGGGAGGGGGTGTGCAGGGTGGAGGGGAATGAAGGGGGGAAAATGGGACAACTGTAACAGCATAATCGATAAAATATAATTTAAAAATAAATAAATAAATAAATGTCAAAGCTAAATAATAAAAGCTGTAGGAGCTAACAGGGAGAATATCTTCATGGTCTTTGGGTAGGCAATGATTTCTTAAACATAATACAACAAACATGAACCATGAGTGAAAAAATTGATAAACTGAAATTCATTAAAATTATAAACTGCTGTGTGACAAGCACAGAACACAAATACAAGAGTAAAAATGCAGCAGTCTTGGAGAACATATCTGCAATAGACACAGTATCTGACAAAAGGCTCCTATGTAGAATATATTAAAATTCTCAACAAATTCTTAAGAAAAAGGCAACTTTATTTTAAAAACAGGCTTATACTTGAAAAGGTACTTCACAAGAGTATATCCAAATGTGCATTACAGATACGAAAAGGTAATCAATATCAGGAGTCATCACAAAGTGCAAATGAACATCACAATGGAATGCACCACAATGATTGATTTTTCTAGAAATAACATCTACTAAGCATAGTGGTGGGAGCCTTAACTGTATAACCACTTTGGAAAACTGTTTAGAAAGCACATGTACACTCCAATCAACCATCTCACACATGGGCGCAAACCCAACAAAAATCTACACATACCCATATCCAGGGGACCATTCACCATTTGTAGATACCAACTTTATTCCTAATACTGACATTATCCATTATAGCAAAAACTGGAAACATCACCATGTCTATCAACAGGACAACTAAATAAATGGTGGCTCACAACAAGGTCAATAATGAGTCACAGCCCAATACAACATCTCAGACAAAATACTAAGCAAAGGAAACCAGACACAAAAGAGCATGTTTGTATTATTCTATTTACATATTGTGCACAACAGGCAGAGTGAGTCCATTTTGTAAGAGGTCAGAGTGGTGGCTGCCTTAGGAGAAACAGGTAACTCCTGGGTGGGTTGCATGAGAGGCATCCAGGTACATGCTGCAATGTCCCGCAAGCAGGTCAGCGGTGGTCACATGGGTGTGTGCACGTTGCTGCAAAAATGCATCTCTCTGTGCATCTAATATCAACGTACTTTACTAGGTGTATGTCGTATCTGACACTTCATTTTCAAAAGTCTTTTTTCATTTGCTTAGGAAAAAATTCATGAGAAAATAAGTCTATGAAAGGCAAATAAATCAGTCTTAGGAATAGCTGCTTGTGGGCAAGAACTGTATCTTACACATTTCATTATGTCCACGAGTCAGTGAGAATGCCTTGCATATAGGTGGTATTTAGAAATGCTAAGAATAATACCTATTTATATGCAATTTCTATTACAATGTATACAAAGATGCATGCTCTCAGCCAGCATTTGCACAGTCTCATGAGTTTCCCCTTGGATGAAATGGGAAAGTGTGGACTGGATGGTAGAAATAACACAGAAGTGGTTTGACACAGACCTAGGAGGAGGTCTTAGGTTGGCCATCGGGTCCTAGCCTCAGCTCTTTTCTGTGAAGGAGACTTATTAGTGACTCCATGGAAACTACCGTAAAACACACAGGAAGGAAGCTTTCAGATAAGCCCATGGACCCCACAAATACTGATGCACAGGAAGTAATGAATTCCTCTTGTGGAATGCAGGAATACACATAGATAATCAGGATCCCATCTAATAATATTCATAATATCGCCATTCAGCGAAAACACCAGCCTCATAAATCATCTACCCAATGGTTATAGCATTTGTAATGATCTGGTGCAAAGATAGAGCCAATAGTGTAGATAAAAATGAATGCCCCAAAACACAGTGATTCGGTAACCAAAGAGAAGTCAGTCTTGGTCTCCTATAATTCACAGTAGTTCTTCTTCCTTCCACCTCACTCACATGGAGAACGGTTACGCTCTTAGCATTTCAGTTTATGGCATGGAGAATCTTATCAAAACACTTCCTCTGCCCATCAAAATAGGCTGAATTTTTCTAAACTTAAAAATAGACTTCACTTATCCACAATATGGGGCCCCTTCTTGGAAGCTGTTCTGCTAAATCATGCAGAGTTCTTGAGTCCTGAGGGTTTGAACAAGAAGCAAAGAACTGCAAGTCCTCCTCCTTGGCTTATTTACCAGACTCTGTTCCGTCAGATTTTAGTTCACGCCATTATTCATGGTAGAGAGCAGCAGCACCATCTCTGTTAATGCTGAGACTTTGAAGTCCTTCCTAAGTCATCTGGGCTGTCTACACATATGCCCCTCTCACAGAGCAGGGCTTCAGTCTGCAGGGCTGCAGAGGGGACACTGGTCTTAGCTACCAAGTCACCGATACCTTTCTCGGCTGACATTCAGGTCCCTGCTTTAGGCCTTTCCAGAGCAGTATTTTTGTTTGTGATAACTTATGTTTCTTGTTCTGTCGATCATGTGAAATTGTCAAAGTGTTCCACAGGACAGAAACTAGAAAATGTTCCACCAACAGGAGACCAACATGACCAACATGGCCATATCTTATCCCTCTCTATAATGAAAATGTTGGGGGCTTTCTCCCCACTTCTAGTTTGTGCTGAGTGTCCCCCCACTCTGGGCCAGCAGCCATGACCAAGCAAAAAAATGGTGGAGTCCCAGCGACAGACAGGGAGAAGCCTCAAGGTTACCTGGTCCAACCCACCCTTTTCCCCACGCAGATTCCCAGATCTTTTTTTCATGCTTGTGCAAGAGTGATGCCACTTCCTGAGAAAGCAGGGAGCCCTGGGTAGGGCAGTTTTGTTAAGTCTGAGTCTGGGCCCATTCTAAAATTTGGTCCTGGCACACAGAAAGGCAGAATCTTCAACCATGAAGACCACATTACACCTGCAAACGCTGGCAGCCCCAGCACAGCTGGGCAAGACCAGAGAGACAGATGGCAGGTCTGACACTTCGCCTAGCACCCTGCCGGCTGAAGAAAGTTCTCAGAAAGTTGCAGAGAGTCTGCACTGGGCTGAACTTTGGCACACACACAGATCTGCACATACACCATGTATCTGTACACATAGGTAAGGTGAGATGTTCTGTGTCTAGTCCAACAGGGGCAAAAGGCAATATACTTTTAATCCTGTGTGTGATGCACAGTAAGCATGTGGTTTGGCAAGTTTTGAGCATATCCTATAACACTCCTCACCTCGAAGCTATTTCCTTTTAAGAAAGCACTGTGGGCACTGACCAAGGGCACTGAAGGGATTTGGATGCAGTCTTCTTTGTTAACCGCGGACATCTGTTAAAAGCTTTTACCTGCATGTCACTGATGTTAAGTGTGAAATGAATTAGGACTTGCACACATAATTGCTATACACAGTTAATGCTTAGATTAAAAAACAGAGCTTTGCAAGCTATAAATTGTAAATGCAGTATAGTGCCAATTACATAAAAATACAATTTGTATGGAAATTAAAATATCTCAGAAAATGTACATTGCTGAATTCTCTTTAAAAATTACTAAATTTGTTCAGCTAGCTAAACTATTTATCATAGTGGGAGAAGCTAAGGCAGTTGCTATCAGCAGAATCCTTTTATTTCCTAAGGTATTTCAACACGTTCCCTTGAGGAGGCCCGTCAGGAAACTGTTCTAATGTAATCTAAGGCTTTCCATGTCCCAAAAATTACTTCAGAATTCTCTCTGGTCCTGAGACATACCTGCTTCCACCCAGCTGGGTCACCTGATCACCAGCACCCAAGCAGGTGTCACCCAAGCAGGACATGCCCAGCTTGGGACCTATGAGGCTCTCGCTTTAATTGCTTACCAAAAGGTCCCCAGCAGAAAATGAGATTGTGCAAAACCAAATGAAAACCAAATGAAAACACTGCGTGCTCTCAAATTAAGTAAAGCAGCAAGTAATTAAATAGCTGCAAAAAGAGAGCCTGCGTGGCTGTAGGCCCAATTCCAAAAGCAGGTGGAGAGTGGGTGGCCCAGGCTCCATCCATCACGCCTCCTCCTCCTCCACATAACTTAGACTGCAGTCTCTCCCATCAGAAGAAAAGACTCTAGAACATTCTTTCAACCTTGCTTCCCCCTCAAGCTTCCAATCCCCCATGCTCCTCGGCCACATGTGGGGTGAAGTCATCATGTCGTCCACCTCTGCTTCCTGCTGCCCTCCCACCTGCATCCCTGTGGGGTGGCATATCTACTTCCCCTTCCTTCCAGAAGCCGTACCAGCATCTGTGGGTCACCAGCCTCTCAGCCGGCAGAGTGTCATTCATGCTCCACATCCAAGGTCACCATCTTCACCTCCAGGCTTCACTCTCACACCAGTGGTGTCCAAGTCCGTCTCCTTAGGCCCATCCTCTCTCCAGCTCGCTAAAGTCACACTTCCAGCTTTCACCTTACACTAGCTGCCTAGGGCAGCCATAACAAAGTTCCCAAGGCAAGGGGCTTAAACAACAGTGCCATTCAGCTCTGGAGGCCCAAAGTCCAAGATCAAGGTGTCCGTGGGTTAGTTGATGCTGAGACTGCATGCAAAGGAGCACCTGTCCCAGGTACTTCCTGGGCCTGGTGTCCTTAGGCATCCTTGGCTTATAGGTGCCCCAATGCTGTCTGCACACGGTGTCCTTACTGGGAGTCTTCACATCTGTCATCCTCCCTCCACATTTGTCTGAGTCCAAATTTCCCCCTTTTTATAAGGACACTATCATATTGGATTGGAGTTCAGCTAATGATCTCATTTTAACTTGATGATCTCTATAAAGTCCTCTCTCCAAATAAGATCACATTCCAAGCTACTGAGGGCCCAGCATACTTGTGGGGGCAGGGGACACAGCCAGTCCATGGCATGCTCAAAATCAGTGTGTCCAACACCAATGCACCGCCTCCTGCTAAAGCCTGCTTTTGTGCCGAGTTCCTTCAGGTCTCAGAATCGCATCTTAGTCCTTTCCTTCTCCTGACACCCAGTCAGGTTCCAGCCCCACACATCAGTGCCCCACTGGCTCTCATCTGCCTCCTCTCCTCCCAGCCCTGATGACCACACAAGCTCAGGTAGGATGTCCTGCACCAGCTCTCCTGTCACCGTCTGCCCATAGGTACCTCAGCTCCACTCTCTCCTCTCTCTATCCCAACTTATCTCAGAAACTGCTGCCACGTTAATCTTCCTAACAGCCAGCTCTGACCCATTTCCCTCTCTGAAGAGGGGAAACAAGAAAAAAATTAACTCCAAAGGTCCCTTTTAACTTATGGGTTGGGTCTAAATCCTACCCCCAGTGGCCTCAAGGCTTCTAGCCACAGCCGTGGCTCGACCTGCCCACTGCTGCGCCAGTCAGGGCTGGGCCAAGAAAAGAGACAGCCCCCTCTGAGGCTGTCCGAGAAAAGCATTTAATAAAGAGACCAAGGACAGGCAGGGAGGGTGATGGGGTCCAATAGAGAGGGACATATGCCCAGTGACCAGCAACAGCGGGACCCTGTTACCAGCCTTCTACTGAGGGACAGGGGATGGAACGGTGTCCCCATGGCCCAGAGAGAACAGGACTGCCCTGGACATGGAGCTGGGCAGCGAAGAGTAGACAGCATGTGAGGGAGGGGAACCGAGACCCTCATGCGGCCTCTATACCCATCCCTTCCACCCAGACCCTGTCTGCCCACTTCCTCAGCCAGCTCACCAAAATCCACCTGCCTCTAAAAGCCAGATTAGTGATAGTAAAGATGTTTTTAAAAGGTAAAAACATGACTCAAATATAAAATGAACATGCATCTTAGGTAGTATTGAACGCACAATGCATGAAGGGACCACTCTGAGGTCACAGGAGGCTCAAAGGAAAACGCAGAGCATGAGACCATCAGGAGCACTGAGCTGAGTGAGCCAGTCAGCACCTAACTGCTCCAATCCACTGCTGCATCTGCCAGATACACCTTCTTTTTCCAGGATCAGGAGTCAATGCCATTGGTTTTCTACAACGGACAGGTAGAAAGACAAATGAAAAGCAGACAACCCAAGTGAGCCGGTGAGGTGGGCGGGCACCCATGGTTCTTTGCTCATTGGCCAAATGTGAGGCCATTCATGACTTCCTCTCACTATTGGAAGGATGGACGGAAAGAAAAAGGCTTTGGCATCAGAAAGCCCATAAGCTTGCCTGCACCGTTTACGCGCAAACTCCCATGAGCAAGTCCCCTCACCGCTCTGCCCATGGTTTTTCTGGAGCTGCACAGACTGCAGGCACTGTCCTGGGGGTCACAGGCAGTGTGGTTGCCCCATCTGAAGTGAACCTGTGGCAGCTGCGGTCCTTGAGGTCCTTTCATTTGCCTTCTCTATGAAATCACAGAATTGGACCTGAAGTTCCCTTTCAATCTGGAAATTCTTGGCTGCAGATGCTGCCTCCTCTGTGAAGCTTTAAACAACCAGCATTACCAGACAGGGGCCCTTCCCTCCTCACATCCTCTCCCCTAACAGTAACCCACCTCTTACGTCCACTCTGCAGGAGATGTGATAAACTCCTTAATAACACCAGCGCCCAGCACCCAGCATGGTGCTTGGCACATAGTAGGTAGTCAACCAATATCTCAAAATGAACTAAAAGAAGAGATGGATCAAAACCACAGTGAGATACCACCTCATACCTGTCAGAATGGCTATTCCCAAAAATACCAGAGATAGCATGGCAAGAGTAGGCAACAATGTGGAGAAAAGCGAACCCTCACAGACAATTGGTGCAAATGTAAGTCGGTGCAGCCACTATGGAAAACAGTATGGAGGTTCCTTAGAAAATTAGTAAATGGAACTACCATGTGATCCAGCAATTCCACTTCTGGGTATTTACCTGAATGAAATGAAAACACTAACTCAAAAAAGACATATGCATCCACATGTTCATGGCAGCCAAGATATGGAAACAACCTAGTATCCACAGACAAATGAAAAGATGAAAAAAATGTGTTATATATAATGAATGACCTGGCTGGTATGGCTCAGTGGACTGAGTGCCAGCCTGTGAACCAAAGGGTCACCAGTTCGATTCCCAGTCAGGGCACATGCCTGGGTTGCAGGCCGCATCCCCGGGTTGCAGGCCACATCCCCAGTAGGGAGAGCACAAGAGGCAACCACACATTGATGTTTCCCTCTCTTTCTCCCTCCTTTCCCCTCTCTTTAAAAATAAAATCTTAACAAGAAAAAGAAAATGTGTTATACATAATGGAATGTTACTTGGCTATAATAAAGAATGAATTCTTACAATTACAACAACATGGCTGTACCTTGAAGGCATTAAGTAAAATAAGTCAGAGACAAACACCACATGATTTCCTATGATTTTGCTCATATGTGGAATCTAAAAATGATACCAATCTCACAGAGACAGAGAACACATGGGTGGTTGCCAGAGGTCAGGGTGGGGCACGGGCAAAAGGAGCAAAGGGCATCGAAAGGCACAAACTTCCAGTTATAAGATGAATAAGTTCTGGGGATGTAAGGTACAGCATGGAGACTATGGTCAGTAATACTGTATTTTGTATTCAGAGGTTGCTAAAAGAGTAGATTTGAAAAGTTCTCATCACAAGAAAAAAGACTATGTCTGGTGATGGATGTTAACTAGATTCATTGTGATGATTATTTTTGTAATATATCCAAATATCAAATCATTATGTTGTGTACCTGAAACTAAAATACCATTATATGACAATCACATCTCAAACAAACAGACACACACAGAGACGGAAGCCACCCCACGGGGGAGGCCAGACGGGGCACCACAGCTGGAGGGCAGAGGCCACAGTTCTGCCCTCTCTGCAGACGCACTGCATCCTCCGACTAAAGCTGGATGACACCCAGGCTTTCCTCAGGGAGGCTGCTGTCTGTGGCGGCAGCAGGACCTCAGACTCCACGACGACACTCAGTCTGCAGTGATAGCCGCTGCACTGTCACAAAGCGGGCAGCAGCAGCACTGGACACTCTGAGCTCCCCTGACAGCCTCCAGTCTGCAGCAGCTCATCTCGGCCTTCCACCTGTCTCCAAGTCCAGAAGAAATGTCCTCCCCATGGTGGCACTGACCCTACAAGCAGTGCTCATAAGCGGATCGTTATCCCAACCTCGGGCTCTCCGTGAAGGCAACTCATGTCAGTTGTGTCCAGGACCACAGGGACAGAGGGGACGGTCTACGATGAGGACAGAGGGAACACCCACCTCTGAGGGACTTTGTGGGGATCCCAGGAGTGAATCACGTGAAAGACTTGGAGCAGACATACTGCTCAGTACATACAAGTGAACTCAGAGGAACTAACATCACCAACAGGTGGCACATACCTGCGTGACACAGCCCTGGGCCGAGCTGCGGAGGGAAGGCTGCCCCTCAGGGCTGCCCCCAGACTGCAAGGGGGGAGGACTTCCGTCAGCTCTGGGGCTGCTCAGAGTACCCACGCATGCCCCAGACAACCTGAAAGCCACGTGGACGCCAGCTGCCTGGGTCAGCTGTGCCTCTGGCCTTGTCACTGCAAACTGGATTCCCTCACAGCCTGCCCACCCCTGAACCCTGGCACCTACTCTGTTCAAAACCAAACAAAACCCCCAAAGTCCAGGAAGCAGCAACAGGGACCGATATTTCACTGCCACCCATGAACTGTTCTAAAACAGTTTCACTGTGGGGTCAAAACCGGGTTATTAATGAATAAATAAGTATGGGGTACCAGCGTTCTTTTGTGTGTGTGTGTGTGTGTGTGTGTGTTTCCACGATTTCCTCATGAAAATTTATTTGAATGTGAAGTAAACACAAACTCCAGTGAACTGTAAAAGAAGTTGAATCATAATTCCTTTAATTCTGACAACCAGAAAACTGCTGTGGAAAATAAGTGAGCACAACTTTTTATTTTAAATTTATTTATTGATTTGAGAGAGAGAGAGGAAGGGGCAGGAGGGAGAGACAAACAGACAGACACCAGTTTGCTGTTCCACTTATTCATGCACTCATTGGTTGATTCCTGACCAGGAATCCAACCCACAACCTTGGTGCATCAGGACGATGCTCTCACCAACCAAGCTAAGTGGCCAGGGCTGAGCACATAGCTGGCTGTAAACTCAGTATGACATTTAGTACTTATTTTAACAATGTCCTAATGTACTCAACACTGAGGATTTTACTTTTCCTGTAATTTATCCTTTTTCTTTTCTGGGGTTTTTTTTTTTTTTTTGTCCTCTCGAAATATATCTTTTACTTTTGTATCTTTGGTTATGCATTAAATATGAATGAAATTCATGGGTTTATATGGAGATTATGAGTCAGATTCTAAATCTAGAGGGAAATAAAACAATTAAAAATTTCATTGGAAGCAGAACAAATAAGCAAAAAGGTTTTTAAATCACAAAGTTTTTAAGTAAAAAAAAAAAAAAAAAAAAAACCCTGGCTGAGCTACCATAGAGCTGTTTTTCTGCAGGGATGTGACCTGTGTCCCTGGCTTGAAAACCAAGCACATCCCCCTGTCCGCCCCCCACACACTGAGAGCTGTCCCCCCGAGGACATGTGTGTGTGCACAGTGCCCATTGGGCACCTGCTGCCTCAAACCTTCTCAGGTACAGCAAGGCCCCGCTGGCCTCTGAGCTCCTCCAGCACTTTCTGCTGTTCCACACACTTGTCCCTGCATCTGCCTTGGCTCCCAGCCAGAGCTATTTTCTTCAGGTAAGCTGGTAGAACACAGATCATCAGCTAGTGGCAGTCGGTACCTGGGCACAGGCACTCCGGGATGGTCGCACGGGGCACAGGTGTTGGTGGCTCTCCCCCGCAGGGTGGAGAGGGAGCTGTGCTTGGCGCCTGGGCATGCAGGTGGTCTTGCCTCCACTGAACATGCCGTGGAGTGACAAGGAGAGCCTGGGACTTCCATGTCTTTGCAGAAACTTCACTAGAGGATTTTACCAGCCCCAGAACCAGGGAACATGCCTTCCCTCTGGGCTTTGAGGCAAACTGTCAGGTTTTTGGAAACTCCAGAAATGTGGGCACTTCTTCACCAGCCCAAGCAACAACAGGAAGCTGGAGAAGCACCTCAACGCTAAGATCATGGAAAGGATCGCAGATGAGGCCACTAGGAGTTCAGTTTCTGAGTCCGATCCCATCCAAGGTCAAGGAGTCATTGCACTCATCCTTTGAAATGGTGTCTGAGTCTGCCCGACCCCAGCGTTCTTCACACATGAAACAAGCTCAGAGAGAAAAACCCATGCCTCACCTTTGATTAAAGAGTTTTTATAGGACTAGCCACCCCTGGAGTCACAACCACTTCTGGCAGAGTCCCCATCCCAGCCTTCTGCCCATGGATGATAAAGGTGGAGGAAAGAGGATAAAAACACCCCAGGGTGGCCCCTGAAAGGCCAGGACCTCATGGCCCCACGTCTGTGGCATCTCGACTGAAATGCAAATTCTGACCAGAACCCTAACACCCCAACCTCACAGATTTCCTTTCCCTCCTCCGCTCACTTGCCTGGGTAACTGTGACCGACTTCCCTCTCCCAAGTCCCTTCCCAAGCCCAAGAAGGTATCCTCCCCATGGCCCAGGAGCCACTGCCACCACAGCCTGGGCCCCCACGTGCCGCCTCTGCCTCCTCTCAGAATCAGACCGCCTCCTGCTCATCTGCCTCCAGAAGGGACCTCGTGTCCATGCATCCCTCATCAGACTCCTTCTTTCTGCATTTGAGCTCAATCAAGTGACCTTCACAACCACCGGGGGAGGATAAAGGGATGACTCTGGCCCATCTTCCATTTGCCACAAGACTTCTCTTGGACCTGTCCTATAGTCAACTCTGCACTAAGCATCAGGGGAAACCAATGCCCCGACATGGTCATAGCCTCCACAGAGGGAGAGGGACCAAAGTCAGGACCACAACTGAGTGGTGGAGTGTGCAGCACTGGGAAGGGCAAGAGGTGGTCAGCGAACAGGAAACTGGGGGCAATGGAGCAATCCGGAACCTCCATGCAGGATGGGAGCTCAGGCCGGGTGCCAAATCCCAGGCATGGACAGTCAGGGGTCAAGTCACAAAGCAACACTGACATGACAGGAAGCTGGAACTGAGGCATGGTGGCATGAACACAGGGTTTTAGAATGATGACAACGCCAGGAGAACCTAAGGTGGGCTGCAAGGTGGGGGAGGACTGAAATCACACCTGAGCTAGAGCACCAAGGAAAACAGGACAGAAGGTGATGACAAATCAGATCCAGAGGACAAACAAGAGAACTGAACTAGTGTGCTGAGCACCTTCCACACACCAGCCCCTGAGAGGGGCTTTTCACGTCAATCCTGTCCACAGTCTTCACAAGCCCCTCTGGGATGGCCAATAACACCTCTATGTTATAAGGGAAATTTAAAATGTTCTTGACTCCAAAAAGCTACGTGCTGGTGGGTTTAGGCCGCAGACTCAGGTCTTCTGAAGGTGACCACCACACTGGGGCTGCTGAGCTGGAACTGGGAGGGCAGTGCCACTGGCTGTGGAGCCACCGGGAGAGAGGGTCATGTTCACTCAGGACGGCATGTCCAGAGGTGGGAGGGAGTCCCTACAGAGGCCGTGGGGGGCTGGAAATAGGGGTCAGGCTATCATATCTGTGGCAGGCTCCTCTCCAGAAAGGAGGGCTTTGGGAAAGCCCCTGCCACTCTGGGGCTCAGAGCTCAAGGAAGTCGCCATTAGGGCATTTCCCGCTCATATTTTGAGGATCCCAGACTCTGTGGCACAAATAAGCTGACAAAGGCAGCAGAGGTGGGAAATAGGACAGATTGTTTTGGGATAACCCAGACTTGGAGTGGACAGAGTAGAAAGAACCCCAGGAAAGCATCGTCAGAAATGTATGAAAATAACTCAGACAACACTGTGTCTCCAAAGGCAGAGAGAGGCCCCTTACAGAGCAGGGCGAGGATCATGGAGTCTGAGTATCTAAAGGAAGAGGGATGGAGAGGAGCATTAGGTTCAGAGTGGGAGGCTCCTGGTGGCCCTGGTACAGTGGCTTTAACAGGAAGGAGAAGCTACACAGGACTTCAAGGACAAGTGGGTTGGAGCCATGGGTGGAGATCACACCTGGAGCAGGCGAACAGCTGCATGAGGCACCAAAGGAATTGAAGTCGGGAGACATTAGCGGTCGAAGGTCCATAGGAAGGGCCACGTGGAGAGGCAGGCAGAGCAAGCACGGAACCCGAGCAGACTCCCACCCAAGGGACACACAAGGGACTGCCGCTCCGGGAGGGAGGAAAGCAGTGCCCTTGTCAGCGGCTGAGGGACATGAGGGTCGATGCGGTTAGTGAGTCCTGTGACAGCAAAGGTAAGGTCAAATGCAGCAGGTGGGCTCTCACCCACCATGAGGGAGGGCGGGTGCTGTGAACCACCTTTCCATCAGAGCTCAAGGAGTCTCGCACATTCCAATCCCTCTGTGCTGCTGTTATGGACTGAATGTTTGCGCCCCCAATGTCCACCTGTTGGAACCCGAACTCCTGGTGGGGTGGTGAGGGGCTGGGCATTTACAGGAGATTAAGTCATGAGGGCAGGACCCCCATGAGTGGGTTCGGTGCCTCTATGCAAAGAAACACAAAAGAGATGATTTCTCCCGGCCCTGGGTGGGTACACCAAGTCTGCCACCCGCAAACTGGGAAGCAGGACACTGTCACCCACGGAATCTGCCAGCACCTGGATTGGGACCCCCGACTTTCAGAAGAGTGAGAAATGCATGTTTGCCATTAGAGCCCCCCAGGCTGGGGTGCTCTGACAGGGCAGAGTACCCAATCCTTGCAGAGCGCAGACAGAGCCTCAGCTTCCTGATCTGCAAAGTGACAGGAGAACATGGGGGCTGGGCTGGGGGGCATTTTCTGAAGGTCTCCTCCTGCTCTAACACCCTGGGGTTTCCACGTGTGCTTTCCCTTCTCAATGCTCCGTGACAGCCTTATCTTTTCTTTGCAATTATAACTGTAGCTGCCATCTCCCCTGATTCTGATGCTCCTTTGACACAGCCTCGGGTACCTCCAGGAGGTGTTCCACCAATGCTTTTCTGAATTACTCGGTGATAAAATCCCCATGGTGCTGGAGCTCCAGGAGACAAAGGGGTGCTTCACCCTGCTTTCTGCCACCCCACAGACTATGTGCAGAAGTGCCAAGGCCCAGCAGTCGTCCTTGCATCTGGGCAGTTCAGTGTCAATAAAAACCCTTACATGCAGCTAAAGCACAAGGAAGACAGAATGTCAAGGAAATTGGTGTCCTGAGTGTTTTTTAGATCCTGCCCTTCCCGCCACTGGGAACTTGCCAATTTCCAAGTAAAAAAAATAATAATAAGTCTGATGACATAAGTGAAGGTGGGCTTCCCATCAGCCCCTTGGAAAAATGTCACAGCGCATATCTATCTAAAGTTCCTCAAGCTCCGTTATCAGGGGAGCAAAGGGCAAATTCCCACTGCTCGCCCAGAGTCTGTCGTTTATCCTCTGTGACGTTCCCACATCCCGGGTGCTGAAAACCTGAAATTGCCGGGGCCGCTGATAAGGCAAACACTCCCTCCTGGAACGACACTGGCCAGAGACCCAAGTTTCCGTCTGGGCTCTGCACTGCTGCACACTGGCCCATACAATGCACCTGCCTGTGCCTCCCCACCCAGGGCTAAAGGCTCGGCCCCATCCCCTCAGCACACACTTGAGGCCTCTGCACTTACGACTGACTGTTCCTATTAATTGCCCAATACTTTCTAAGATGCTTCCTATCACCATTGAGCAAGATGCGTAAGCACTGAGAAAAATGTGCTGTCAGACAGCTAATCCTGCAGAGGAAAGCTAAAAAGCATTTCCCCAGGAAGGAACTCTGCAGCCGAGACTGTTTTACATCTCCATCTACACCAACACACAAACTATAGACCAGCAACCCCAAGAGCTAGTCCACTGCGCCTACAGGAGTGAAAGAAAGGCCGAGTCTTAGAAAAACCAACCCTTCGCCAAGGTCATTTTACATCATGCTTTTCTTAAAGTCAAGGAATTCCTTCTACATACTTCATTAAGATTGCTTGGGGAAAAAAGAGGAGTGCAACTAAAAATAGCCATGTGTTTAAACAGCACATCACAGTCCATTGCTGCACCGCTTCCAAATCATGGTTGTGTTTGGATGTGACAGTAAACAAACCCATCACGGGCTGAGGGCGTACTTCACGGCAGCACTCTTCTAACTGTCCCAGCACACCCCGAGTGCCCGCGAACAGGCTCTCAATTTCCCTGGAGAGTGTGCACGCCTCCAGCCGGTGGGGAAGCCAGTGACTCAAAGATGAGCAAGCATTCTTCTGCATAACCACGTGAAAGAAACATCGGCCAACTCAGAACTACATACTGGAAAAGAGATGGCACAAGGCTAAACTCCCCTTCACAAACAAAGAATCAATTCACAGCAGTGCACGTAACTCATGCACACAGCCATTAACAATGCTCATGGGACACTGGCGTCCCCAGAGTCTGCGGCAGGCGGCAGTGCCAGCCCTAGCACTAATGGTGGTTGGGAGGTGGGGTGTGGACTCCTGTGGTGCCAGCTAGGGGCATAATCACAGGCCTCGATTCCAAAATGGTGCTGCTGGCCAGACACCTGCTGAAGGCACTGCCTGCAGACAAGCAGATCCAGACCTGGCCCTTCCTCGGGGTGGCATCCCACCTGCTGCCCTTCTTCCATGGCTTTGGGGCCCCACTGTTTCCAACCACCAAGGAAGATGTAGTGGCAACATTACAACAATCAAAGCTGTATCTGACACCAACCCGGCCAAATTCTGGACCCTGCAGAATACCCTGGAGGCAGAGAAGGAAGTGTATGGAGCAGAGAAGCCTGAAGTAGGGGCTACACTAAGGCTGATGTGGCTGAAAAGAGGCCTCTATTTCACCCAGGTCTTCCTCCAGAGCGTCTGTGGTGGGGAGCAGGACAAGAATCACCCAAACTCACCTGTGTCAATGCCACCAAGGCCTAGGAGGTAGCCCTCGAGAAGCACCAGGACTACAGATGTTCCAGGCGTCGCTGTGTGCAGAGCCCTGTGAGCCCGGCCTCCCGGACACGCTCCCTAGGGGCCAGGGCGTGACAAGGAGGAGTGCCTGGAGAAGGTCCACCTCGTCCTGGTCACTGCACAGACACCGTTGACGTCATCTACAAGCTGCACACCAGATGAAGGGGAGCTCCGATACACGGTGCAGGGTGTCCAGCAGTGGACACACCAAGCCACCCATGGTCCTGCATGCAGCCAGTTGCAGAAACAGACAAACCCGAATCACTGGGAATCGAGCTGGCAGGGCACCCCTGGCCTGCGTTCTCCACAGGGGCCCAGAGTCTGGTTGGGGTCTGAGGGGACTGCCCTGGCTTTTTAAAAGTCAGCTTTGGGGTCTATCTCAATGCAGCAATAAAAGACAATCCTACTTCAGAATCACCTTTGAATTCCGCAACAGCACAGACTGATTATACATTCATGTCAGTGGGAAAATCAGTTAATGTTGCTAATAAATCAAGCTGTAGGGTTTGCATTTGTCCCCCAGGCAGAGCATAACTCTGGGGAGCCCTGTCACACACCCCACGTTAAAATAAGCACACGTCCTTCTACAGATCTGGATTGATGATGTCCCGGGAATGTTAAGGACCACAAGAAGTTTGATTCTAAATTACACAGGACCCCACTGTGGGGTCTTTAAAAAAAACAAAAAATGCAAATTGGTGAGTGCTAGCCTGTGGCTAGTGCAGCCCAGCTAGCAGCACCATCCCCAAAGACAGGTTGGTATAGCCAAAAGCAACCAGCAAGCCTGTGGTGACTGTGACCAAGGGACTTTTATTTTAAGGCTGTCAGGCACAAATAATTGCTCAGAGATGACTGAATTTGCATTCTTCTGCATAATTATTTTCTTCAGGGACAGCTTGTCTAACCTCAGAAACTATCTACCATGTGTGTTCTCTCAGGGGGAGACAAGGAACCGTGTGGCTGCCTTATCTGTTCTTCCTGGCGCTAGAAAGAGCTGTAGTTTTTAAAGTGTTGGGGTGAATGGAGAAACCCCCAAAGAACTGATGTGTGTTAAAAAAACAAGTGAGTGCCCTAGCTGGTGTGGCTCAGTGGACTGACCACTGTCCTGCAAACCAAAAGATCGCCAGTTTGATTCCCAGTCAGGGCACATGCCTGGGTTGCAGGCCAGGTCCCCAGTAGGAGGTGCACAAGAGGCAACCACACATTGATGTTTCTCTCTCTCTCTTTCTCCCTCCCTTCCCCTCTGTCTGAAAACAAATAAATAAAATCTTAAAAAAAAAAAAAAAAACCCTCAGTGAGGAACAACTGGTGATTTTTACGCATAAACCAAATAAATCTTAATAAATAAATCCCTATTTTAGAATTTAAAAATAAAACAATGACCATGGACCAAAATGCCTCAGTGAACTGTAGTGCATGAATAAAATCCAAGATAATACTTAAGATCATTAAGGGACAGTAATTGTGAGCAGGCATTTAGAACATATGAAATGTCTGTTCACAATAACTGCCCCTTAATAATTAACTGATTTTCTTTTTTAAAGCACAATAGCTTCATCAATAATCTATAGCTATTTTATCTAATATACAGATTGTTGATACTCCCTGGGCAATCTGCTTTTTAAAAAAAGAAAGAAAGGACTCCATGGACAAAAGCGCAGGCAACAGAGAAATAAACGCCCCGGAAAACAGAGAGGGTTTACTGCAGGCTCTGCAGGCTCTGCTTCACTAACCACAACCATTTCAGAACCACGAACACTCTCAGATCCAGAGGCTAGGACAGCAGGGAATGAGGGCAGGGCAGAGGAGCTGGAGGAGGACTTGAGAATATCCATATTAAAAGTGTCAAGGAAAGGCATGTTTTCCTGTTAGATGTTCATGTTACACCCAAAAAAGCCCCTGGCTCCCCTGGGCTACCTCCCTCAAGGTCATTTATCACCAGCCCAACAACCTACTGTGCTTTCTGAAAAGAACCAGCCCAGCCTCCAGCTGCTATATCTCAACCCAGCACCCCCTTATCAGAGGTGTGGGTGCAGCTGACAGGCAGCTGTCTGGTGCATGGACTTAACATTACTTTATATGTGCAGAAGCCACATCGGCAGCGCTAACCTCGGTGTCCATTAGGTATTCTGAGAACAGGGCCTCCCTGAGTGTGGCTTGTGTCTAAGCCTGCAGGAAGCCCCTGCAATATTCTAGCAACTGCTAACCCTATGGAGTTTGGGGGAAATGAATTTAAAAATTACACAGTAACTACATACTTTGCCACTTGAACAAAAGATCTTGTAGTTCTAAGAAACATCTTTTTATGTGTCTTTTAATATTTTTTAAAACCCTTATAGGCAGTTTTCCACTAAATAAAATAAAATAAACTGTATTACTAGTAGACTTAACATCCTCCCCACAAGCAAGGCTTCGGCGGACAGGGTCTGCCCAGCTAGGCCTTGGGCCAGCACCGCCTCCAAACGCATCTGTAACGGTGCGTGACAGGCAGCCATGAGCTCAAATTGTTTGGCTTCTGACGTATACCCTGGATTCCATCCTTCCCAAAGGCTTTTCCCCACTTAGCACAAAAGGAGTGCCCCCCCCCAAAAAAAAATAGGAGAGGAAAAAACAGTGAGGTACAATATTCTTGGACAAATGGGCTGTTTTAAGTTGCTTAGCACCCAAATCCATC
>PVKU01004100.1:141322-156879 GCA_004027475.1 Anoura caudifer
GGGGGGAAGCCTGCGGAGAGGAGGATGGAGTGGAGGGAAAGGCCAACAAACGCTAACTAGGTTATCCTCTGAGCCGAGGAAGAGCCTGTTGGTCCCTGCTGAGGCGAGCAGTGCCTCCGCCCGCCTGGGAAGACTCTGCGGCGAGCGCGGAGCGACGAGGACTGAGTGGTGCCAAGAGGCGTTTACGGAGAAAACACGGTCCTAGTGAGGAGCCCACCTTTTCCGGCTGCCACCGGTGTGAAAATTCCGGGCAGCCCCCTGCCCTCGCGCACACATGCAAGCACGCACACACACACTGCTGCGCTCGGCATCGAACAGCAGCATTTAGAGAACAGCACATCCGAGAGGCCCCCGCCTCCGCACACACAGGCTTCCCGGCCCTGGCACGTTCCGCAAGCGGTACCAGCGCAGCGGTCACAGCACCGCGGCCAGCCCAGGACCGCGGGGACCGCGCAAGCGACCCTATCTCCTTGCAGCCCCCGGACTGGGGAGAACCTCCCGCAGTGTCCTGCACCCCTCTCGAGGGCCGCGGCGCTCGCTGCGCCAAGAGAGCGAATCCCAGGTGTGTGAGAGCGCGGGGCCAGACCGACAGCCCGAGACCCCTGGCCCCGCGCCCACACTGCTTGCCTGTCCCCCGGGGGCCCGTAAGGTCCCACTCCGCCGACCGGTCCGCCCAGACCAGATCCCTCCTGCTCCCTGGCGCCACTGCTCCGCGACGCCGTCCTCGGTGCCCGGGACTGTGCCCGTGCGCCCCCGCCCGCCGCGCTCCAAGCCTCGCTGTCCACACGCGCGGACACGGAGGCTGCCTCTCTCGCCCAGCACGCACACCTGCACCGACGGGAAGGCCTGCCCCCGGCTGCGCCCCCACGTAGGCCCCCCATCCAGAACTCCCTGGGGCTGCCCAGCGTTCTTCCCAGGGGATACGCGCGGCGCGCTTACAGTCCGCAAGAACTGGATCTCGTCCTCGCCCTCGCCCGCATCGGCCATGGCTCCCGCCTGCTTGCCGGGCTCCCCGCGCGCTGCCCCGGCTGATGCTCCTGCTGTCGCTGTGGCCGCCGCTGCCCACACCCGAGCGGAGGGGCTGGGCTCCGCGTGCGGAGCGCAGGCGGCCCTGCTGCACTACGGGGGCGGCGGCGGGCGGGGCCTCCCTGCGCTGCGCGGAGAGGGGCGCAGGGATCCGCACCCGTCGCTCCTGCAGCGGCGAATGTTCGGCAGGCTCCCGCGGGTCAGAGAGTGTGCTGGGCGGGAGGCTGGTTGGCGCGCGGGGGAGGAGCGGGGGCGGCGGGAGAGCCGGCCCCTTGGTGACAGGTGATCTGCATCGGCTCCCCACCGCCCAATCCCGAGCCAGCGCCGCGTACTGGTCGCGCCGGGTATCGGGCCGGGACTTACAAGCTCACGCAGCTCCACCTGCACCCCAGGACCCCAGGCGGTTCACCCGACCCTGGGTCCTCAGACCCCGACCGAGCTCGGCGTCTCTCTTCTGAAAGGGCTGCGACAAGAACAGGCACTGTACTGAGGGATGCATGCGACAGTCGTCTTTCATCCCGTGCACGGAGTGGCTAATCTTCAAGTCGAGGGTACCCAACACAGTTTTTTACACTTAGATTGCTTCTACTCCCTATCCACGTGAGAATTCTTCAGCACCTAGTTTCGGGGTGGCAAGATTATCCGTACAACGTGCATGGTGCACCGGCCGTCAACAGATCGCTCAGCAAACACCTGGTGAAGGCCTGTGCCCGACACTGGTGCGAGGCAGGCCGGAGCGTATACTCTCAAGCGGAGGTGCAAACCGCAATTCAATAAGCAATTGCAGTTAAAGAGGGGAGAATACCTGTGCCTGTGACTCATGAACGAGCTCTAAACTCAGACTCTTGAACCCATTGTCCTCACTATAAAGGCAGTTATTTCTGAAGAAATTCGAGCATTCCATCACGGATTTCAACATGGAGCTCTAGCAATCCTGCACGCTGTGGCCACCAGATCGCCATTCAACGGACGGAGGTGACTAGGACAAGGCAGGTCTGAGATAACTCGGACAAGAAAACATTTATCTCTTGTTTCTAGTCCACAACTGTTTCATTTAAGATACGGAGAACTAAGTCTATACAAAGTAAATGTCCCAATGCCGGTCCTAGCAAGATGCAGAAACCGTGAAATGAAGGAGATGCATCAGTTTACCTACCTTACACATTTTGCAGCATCTAATTAGATATTAAAATCTACCAGTAAGTTACAAGCAGTTTTCACTTCATTTTTTTGGCTTTTATTAACTTTACACTGACTGAGCCAATTTGCATATCTCCATATTTTGCATATTCCAGTAGCAGGAACACCACAAAGTACAAGTCTGTGAATACCCTCCCTCCTGGTCAGACTTACTAGTGCTTCACTCTGGATTACAAGGGTCATTTTACCTAAGTGCCTGAGCGGTATTCGTGCACCGACCCAGCTCTACCCAGTTCTTCTGCCTCTGCTGTCGGCCTTGTTGTTACCCTGGGCACCTCTGAAGGCGCTCCCAGGAGCCCGGAGCTCCACAGACGGCGACGGTCTTCTGAAACTGGCTCACCACTTATGTGAAATACTTCAATCTTTCAAACTTGGGACACATCAAATTGACCTTTTCAAGTATTTTATGCAGAGCTATTCATAGTTTCATATCTAAACACACATTCTGTGTGGGAATTACTCCATTCTACCCATATGGTAGGTAAAATATAAAAATCTTACCAGTTTTTCATTTTGGCATTTTTAACTAGGCTGTAAACTTTTCTGATGAGTTATATTTCTTACATCTTTAATTATTTTAATGTAAGTGATACACTACTAAATGGCCTAGGTATTCAGTGACTATTATTCCCCATATTCAGCCTGTTGGCAAATAGACTTAAAGCAAAGGAAGTTTATAAAATATACCATTTATGTATTCTTTAAAACACAAAAATAATATACTATGAGGTTTATAGATCTCTAATCTGTATTAACAGTATAAAAACACTTTTGAGAATGATGCATAATATTTGTTTTTATTATTTTCACTGTTGTTGACTTTTTTGGAGACAGGAAGGGATAGAGAGAAACATTAATTTATTGTACCTTTATGTATGCATTCTTGGTTGATTTTTGCATGTGCCCTGATCCACAACCAAATCAGCAACCCACAACCTTGGCGCATCGAGAGGCCACTCTAAACAACTGAGCTACTCAGCCAGGGCCCATAATATTTGTTTTTAAAAGTGTTACTGAACCCAAAGAGTTCACTCAAGGGGTTCACTGTTTGTGGTCCCCTGTTCGAGAACAAGACCTGGTTGCCACAAGTAGTTTTATTTACTTGCAGCAGGTAAAGGAGGCAGGGGATTAGCACCCAGAGCTCTGTGTCTGGAAGGGAACTTAACCATTGCTTATGTACACTGTTTGGTCAATTATATGAGGGGTGGGGGGCAAAAAACCTGGAATTTATTTATAAAACATTGCATATTTACTCTTACATGCTTAAACTTCAGTCACCTTCAAAGCACTCTCCATTTGATGTAATACTCCTATGGAGAAATATTTTTCCACCTTTCAAAACAGTTTTTCAGCTCATCGTTTTTGATGCCATTCAGAGCTTCTACTGTTTTTTGTTTCACCTCTTCCATATCCATGAAACATTTCCCTTGAAAACTTTTTTCATCCTAGGAAACAAAAAAAAACTTGTTGGGGGCAAGATCGGGGGTCATACTGTTTGGGGTCAGAAACTGGTGAACACTCAGCGTAGTGTGGGCAGGTGCGCTGGTAAATCACCCATCATGAAATGGGCAAACACATTGAAAGAAACTTCAAAAAAATTCGCTGAAGCTGAATGCAGCCTCTCACAACAATGCCAGCTGCTGCACTGATACAGATGGGCTCCTACAACACTCTCATAGCAGGGGAAGCCTGTACTACAAGGGGTCCACCCTCCAGAAGGATTGGAGGGTCCACCCTCCAATAATTCCAGTTTGGGGGCCCCCTCATATGTATCCTGTTTACAGCTGCATCTGCAAAATACTGCACTGCATTTTAACTTTTAGCAAAAGCAGCATTGAGTAAGTACTGCCCAGACCATGAGAACCTTGTCCTGTTTGACAAGGGAGGACTGGCACAAATACAGCCAGTGGTTTAATTGGTGGTGGGTATATGGATGTAATATTATGTTTGTATTCTGATATTTTTGACATAGTTTATAATTATAAAAGTTGAGATAATTTTTATAAGAAAACTACTAAAACTACTATAAGCTATGAGAATGTTTTACTTACAGTATTTTTTAAATTTGACTGTTTGGGTTGTTTTAGTTTATGCATGATTTTCTAGTTTTTTTCTGGTGAACAATTGTAATCAGAAAAATTGTGTTGACTGGAAAGAACATAGAATGATAGGATGAGAATTAAAATATAATTTTAATTGAGAAAAATATAATTTAGGTACAGTTTAAAGTTTATGTTCAATGTCTACTTCTTATGGTAGACTGAAGCTATAAGGGATTAGCAAGTCTGCATTTTCACAGCCACAAAACTATACTTGATAAAATAGAAAACATTTTATTTACTTAAAAGTTTCATAAGTATCCAATACTTGATATCCATTGGTTTTGTAATGTTTATTAAAATGCTTCTTTTTTTGCAAATACATATATGTAATAGTTTGTTTTTTGCTACTGAAATTTGTCATCTTAATATTGCTTTATCAGAATATTTACATTCAATAAACATTGTGTTTCCCATAACACTCTATTTTAAGATGTCATTAATCATAATATAAAATAGTTTAGTGGATGACAGTTCCATATTTCTAGTCCAAATTTGGGAAGTGTTTTTTCTTTATCACCAATTTTATACCCTGCAAGGGAGGGAAAGAATCGTTTTTCCCGTTTTTATTGCATTGACTGGGGTGATGCTGGCTAACAAAGCGACAAGGTCCCAGGCGCACGACTCCACAGCACCTGCACTCTGCGTGCGCCCTGAGTGCCCCCCCGCCCCCTCGCTGGGTCTTCTTCCGTCACGGAGCATGTTTTTCATTGGAGGGCTTCTACAGGCACCTAGTTCGGAACAGGCCCGCGCAGCCTGCTGTTCACCTAGCGGGACTCTGGAAGTCCTGATACAGGGAAAACTGAGGCAGATGGAAGGGTTTTCATGCTGACTCATAACTCACTACCCCTGCCAGTGATGCGCATGAGCGCTAGAAATCTCGGCTTCGAGGGGGGTTCTGCCCCAAGTAGCTGGAAGCTCAGTGTTGCTGTCACAGACAGGGCCTTTGGGACTGCCCCCAGGTCATTGCAGAGCCAGGATTAAAGAGGCCCTGACATCTGGAGATTTAACCTGTTCCTTGTCAACTCCATTTTCAGTTTCAAAACCTCCAGGGAAGGTTTAAGAGCCTTTCTTCTTATTCCATTTCAGAACTTAACAACCCAAAATTTTAGAAAATTCTCATCTTATTTACATCTTGATTACATGTGTTCTAAAACACTGCTGTCTCGATGTGCCCCCATACCACAAGTAAGTGCCAGCAGCCCCTGGGTAGCGACCCCAAACTGACCCTGAAGCTCCAGTCTGCATCAGCCTAGGGGCCGAAATGCCATGGCGACAAGGAGAGTGGCAATGAGGCCCTGGCAAAGGCTAATTTCCTGAGCATTTATTGCACTCCAGACACTGCACTTTGCTTCCTTTTGTCTCCACCCAATGCTATTTCAGAAAAAAGGAAAGCAGGCTTAGAGAAGTGAAGTGATTTGACAAGGGTGCATGCTCTGCCTGGTGATGCAGGAACTAAACCTGAGCTGTTTGTCACTGTCTTCTGTGCCACCCCTCCCCCACCCCGGCGTGGTGAGCACAGGAAAAATCTAGACTAGCAGGAACTAAAAAAGGCTCTGGCAGCCCCAGGAGCTTTGCTCCTGGTTTCAAGCCAACCCTCGGGGTCCTGCCAGCTCCAGGAATGCCGAGTGAGATCCTGAGAAGGAGACCGGGATCATTCCTTGCTGGAGCTGAAATCCAGCTGGCACCCTCCTCTAGTCTGGCTTCTTAGGGGAATGCAGCTTTGCCAAAAGTGAAAGTTACTCATCAGTATCTTATCAGTTCCCTAAAGTGACCCAAAAATTATGAAGCTCCAAACTGTAATTGGTATTCTGATGTCCAGGGTCAGGATTGTACTGCAGGTAAGTGATAAAGGTGGACACATTCTGGCTCTTGGGGTCAGCAAAGCCCTTGGCACCAAGAAAGGGTGGACCCCATGGGACTCCACGTTGGCTGATGATCCCCTTCTCCACCAAATGAGGTGTCACTGGGCAAGTATGGGCTCCCCAAAGACATTTGCAACTCAGCTGGCTTCGGTGACCTCACAGGCAGGCCACCTGTGCTGTCACATAGCCCCAGGGCAGATCTTTCTCCCTGTTTGCCTGTTCCTGTTGTGCCACATGCCAGGCCCAAACCTAATCAATCATCTTCTCTGATCCCTCCCTATTACACACGGACTGAATGTTCTTGTTGCCAGCCCCCGAATTCACACAGTGGAGACCTAAACCCATGTGATGGTAGGAGGAGGCGGGGCGTGTGGGAGGTAATTAGAGGTAGATGTCAGGAAGGCATCAGTGCCCTCATTAGAAGAGAAAGAAAAATGGTCACATGAGCCCATGGCAAACTGGCAGCTGCATGCAAGACCGATGAAGAGGCTCCAGGGTGACGCCTACTGTGCGCTCACCGTGATCTTGGAATTTCTACCTCCAGGACCATGAGAAATCAATGCCTGTTGTTTAAGTTGCTCAGTTTACGGGATTTTGTTACCACAGCCTGAGCTGACTAAGACACTTTCCCACCGTCACCTTCCAACATCAGTGTCTTTCATGGGTAAAAAAGAGTCTGCCTGATTCTTGTCCTTATCTCACTAACTTTGTTGCTAATTGTATCACCAAATTTTACCCTGACTTTGTAACTAATATTTCTGGGTTTTGTTCTTTTCCACAGTGAGTCACCTTCCAGATTCATCCAGAATTACCTCCTATGACGATGTTTCCACTTTGGTGCCCAGTAGCCATAGGCACCATTGAATGATGGCTCCCAGGCACCTGCCAACACGTTTTCAATATTTATTGTAAGTATTCCAAAGACAAAGCTACTGTTCCTCAGATAAAATGTGTGCATTAGTCAACCATGCATTTTCTTTTGATGTTTCTTCTGCCATCTAGGGCCACAAAATCCTGTCAAAATCTGTTCCATTCTCCAAGGTCCTGGGCTTCGATAACCCCTCCTGTGGATCCCGGCCCCTTGTCCTCAGCCACCCAGGATTGTCGTGAGTCAAGGACCCCACCCTCCAGCTACGCTGCCTACCAGCAGAGGCGGAGGTTATCTGTCTCCTTCCTCTTGGGTGTGATTTAGAATCTCTTCTCTCCATAGCTATACATTGCTAGGCACTGCTCCTGCCTTGTACAGAACTTTCCACTTTTCCTTTTAAGAAAATTCAACTTTGAAACACCATTCTTTTTTTCTATCACTCCTCCCATGTGACACTCATTCATTAACTGCAAGGTACGCACCCCCTCAGTGTGCTCACAACACATAGGTAACCCCAAAACCTTTGTAAACTTAAAGTCTGTCCCAAATAGAACTGATCTCTCTGATATTATCCAGGTTTTCTTATAACATAGGACATGGAAATTTCTTTTACTCACTCTTCTTTCATCCATTCATCCAACAAATATTTACTGAGTACCTACTATGTGCCAGGCATTGTCCTAGTGAATACGGCACAGGCCCTATACTTGTGGGGCTTGTTCTAGGGGAAGAACAGACTTGCACAAATATATGTGCCAGGTGCATCCAGTGCTGTGAAGAAGTATAGAGCAGGACAAGGGGTTATGTCTAATAGAAGGGGCCATTTTGCAGGTTAGCTGGACAGGGACAGGGACAGCATCTCTGATGAAGTCACATGGCAGCAGTGACCTGAATCAAGGGTGGGGGTAATGAGCCTCCTAGCTGTCCACAGGCAAAGGGCCTGGTGGGTGCAGACATGTTCCCGGGACAGCAAGACAGGCCACATGGTGAGAGAGTGAGGGGGCAGGAGGTGGAGAGAGGGTGGTGATATCTGGGAGGCAGGAAGAGGGTACTCAATCTGGTTAAACTAGGCCGTTGGCTATCCACCTTAACATCTAACCCTACTCACCACACTCAAAGTCTTGCATATTAGGAATCTCCCTGAGTAAAAATTCTCCTTCTCTGTCGAAGTTTGCTGGGAAGTCCAACCTGATGGATTATGTTTATTTGTTGTTATGCCTTGGCACCTGCCTTCCACCAGCCTTGCTGTTGACTTGGCAAGTGGCTAAAGCACATGGACTCCTGCTCTCTGGTCGTGCCCTGGAAACAGGCAGGGAGTGGTCAGAAGTGTGGGCTTTGAAGTCAAACAATCTCAGTGCCAGTCTCTTCTCGACACTTACTAGGAGCTTACTTAGTGGTCCACCCTGTTTCCCCATGTATAAGATGAGGATAACAATAATCCCACACAAGACTGCTGTGAACACTGAAGGAGACAGTGAACATAACTTGCAGCACACAACGCCTGGAATACCAGCACACTCTAAGTTGTGCGCGCATCATCCCAGCGTGCCAAGGTGGAGGGTTCAGTCCCTGGTCAGGGCTCAAACAAGAATGAACCAATGAATGCATGGCTAAGTGGAACAAAAAAGAGAAGTTTCCCACTCTCTCTTCCTCTCTCTCTCTCTCTCTCTCTCTCTCACCCTAAAATCTATAAACAAAACAAAAACTACAAACACAATAGGATGGTGAGACGGTCCTCCTCTGCCTTGGCTTCAGCTCATGCACCAGAGCCAACGCCAACAGAGCGCATAGCAAAGACCTACCATTCCAGGGAGACACTCTAGAACACTTTTGCAGGAATCCAAGACGGTGCTGGAAACTTGACTTTGAAGCCTTTCATCCTTGAGGGTATAGAAGGGTGGAGGGGGAAGTGGCTGAGACAGACGATTTCCTTAGAGAGAGTTTGAGTGCTGTCCCATTTCTGAACCTTCCTTCCAAGTCCAGGGCAGGGGAGGAGTGTTTCTCTCTCACCTCAAGCCCTCAGAGCCTGCAGGAACACTGCTCTGAAGCCCAGTGGAGATGTGGATCTGACTCACACCCGAGAAAGGCAAATCTGAAAGGCCGTCCCTGGGGATATGGCCACATGGGGCAGCTGCATCCACAGACCATGGACAGAGTTGTTTTCCTGCAGCTTAAGATTCTAGAGGAGCCATGGCTGGTGTGGTTCAGTGGATTGAGTGCCAGCCTATGAACCAAAGGGTCGCCTATTTGATTCCTAGTCAGGGCACACGCCTGGGTTATGGGCCAGGTCCCCGGTCAGAGTTGTGCAAGAGGCAACCACACATTGATGTTTATCTCCCCCTCTCTTTCTCCCTCCCTTCTTCTCTCTCTAAAAATAAATAAATAAAATCTATTTTAAAAAAACAATCATAAAGGAGCCTCTCCATGGGACTTCCTGCCAGGGCAGGTCAGCCCCACACAGAGGCTGGAGAAGCTGGGGTGGGGAGGCATCCCTGCTAATAGGGAGCTGAAGAGGGTGCTCTGCGAACCCCAGAAAACCTGCTGAGAGAAAGACTCTCCAACAAGGATCTGCCAAATGCAAGTAACTTAATTCCACACTTCCTCCCGTGACCCCTCCCACCCTGTGGGGTGAAGCTGTGGGCCCACCTGTGGGCGTGGGGGGGGGCGGGCAGAAGGAGCAGGGCACAGTTGTCTGAGGGAAGCTCCCTTAGGATCCCCAGCGGGCTTCTCAGCCAGGTGGTCCCACGTCCAGCACAGGAGGGACTTTTTACATGGGGTTTAAAATCATGACTGTGAAACTGGGCTGAACATTCCAGTATTGAACCAAGACTATTCTTGTGACTACAAGTGACAGGAGTGTCTGTCCACTAAAGTATGGACTCAAGATTTCAGTCTTGGAACAGGGCAAAACACAGGCCCTAAGTGGCTTTAAAGGGACAGTGACAGGCCAGAATAAAGCTGCTTTTTGCATGTTCTTACTCCACTCTGGTCTTTCAACAAAACAGTTGCACAAAGATGCCTAACACAGAGACTGCGGGAAGCACTGCGTCTGACAGGGAAAGGGGGTAAAAGCAAGTTCAACCCAAAGCGCTAGAGCTGGAGCTGCGGCGGGACATGGGGTGGAGGGAAAAAAAGGTACTGGAAGGCATCACACCTTTGCAGATGTTGAGGTGGTGTCGCCCGGGAAGCCCAGGATGTCCAATTAGATTTGAACTTCAGAGACACAGAGAATGAGTGTTTCAGTGTCAGTGTGTCCCGGGCAATACCTGTCTCTGCTAGTTCTGCTGAGGCTGTGCTCCTGGGACAGAGATCGGCCCTGGAACCCCCTTATCGAGGGAATCTGCCCTCCTGATCACTCTTGCTTTCCCTGGACTTCTTCCTGGTTCTACAGACACGCCAGCCACTCACCTAGAGTTACTTACAACTCCCTCTTGGAGAAACCAGGAGGGTTCCAGCGAGGCCATCTCAGTATCAGGTCTTTGCTGTGACTTCTAAGTAATATCTCTCAAATACCAGCCACTCCACCTAAGCTCTGGAATTATATCCAGTCAAGTGTCCCACCCCTCTGTGGCAATGGGCAGCAGGCAGTCAAGCCCGACACCCCCCAACAGCACTGACAGCTCCAGAGTTCTTCTCCAAACCCCTTCCTCTTCTATTTTTTATCTTCACATGAGGACAGGCTTATTGATTTTAGAGAGAGGGGAAAGAGAGGGAGAGAGCGATGAAGAGAAATATCAATGCAAGACAGAAACATCAATTGATTGCCTCTCAAAAGTACTCTACAACCTAGGCTTGTGCTCTGGCTGGAATTGGACCCAAGACCTTTTGCTTTACAGGACAATGCCCCAACCAACTGAGACACACCAGCCAGGCAAACCTCTGTTTCTTGAGACTTCTCCCCAGCTCAAGTAATGGAGCTCAGTCAATTAGGCCGAGGACCCATGCTGCATCCTCGAGTTATCTGTCTTTCCTCACTTCCCACATCAGATCCATTGGCAAATCCCACCTCCAAGTATATTCCAACTCTGGCAGCCCTAACTCTGCCCCTGCCAATACCTTGGTCCACACCTCCAGCCTCTGTCCAAGTCTGCAGCCTCTCCCATCTCCTGCAGTGCCCATTCCAGTCCACCCCGCAGCCGAGGGATGAGTTTCACCAATGTCTGTTGTCCTGCACTCTCCATCCCTTCCCATGCCCTCATCACCCACACCCCCTTGCTGGATGCACCTGGCCTTCTCCCACCATCAGCCAGGCCAGCATCACCCAGGAGGCACCCTGTTTCTCCTCCTGCACCTTTCCTGACACAGAAGTGATGCATATCAGCCTGCAGGCACTTGAGTATTCTTCTCATAAATACGTAACTGCTTATTTCTATTGGTGCCCACACCAGAAACTGTAAATGACCAAAACTTGTGGATATGTGTGACTCGGATTTTTTATCCTTACTTAGATTTGGTTCAAACCTCCAAAGTAAAACCACATGGCGCTGTTCCAACATAGATGCTCGAAGGACAGATGAGTAGAGTTTTTAAATGTCTCCACCCTGTAGGGATCACTTAAAATTGGATTACTATGTCCACCTACAAAGTGACAGACTTTCCTTCATTTACTTCGCCACTAAGACATTCGGTCTGTTCCGATTTTCCTTTGTGAGCTTCATATTAGTTTTCTCACTTTTCCTGCTAACTTTCAGCATTTCTTTGTGTTTCTCCTAGTAAACTGTCCCACTTTCACTCCTGTAAGATTCTGGTCTATATTTCATGTCCTAGAAAGTATTTTGCTTAGTCAATTACTTTTCATGTTACATTTTTCTTTCTCGATATACAGAAAGTACTCTTTTGTTCCTAATAAAGTGTATGTAAAAATGTCCAGTTTCTTGCTCTGGCTTCATTTTTTATTTACTTTTCAGTTTCTACTATTTGGTTTGCATATCCTTAAAATTCATTTTAATTATTTACTCATCAATCTTAATCTGCTTAATGTAAACCTGTTATTTAGGGACCCCCGCCTGCAGTGCCAGTCACTTAACCCCAGACACATACTGGGTCCCTCCACCTTCCCCAAATCCATCTGAGCCTGTCTTGGTTCGTCCAGCTGCTATAACAGAAGTGCCTGAACCAACAGACACTTGTTCTCGAAGCTCTGGAGGTGGGGAGTGCAGGTCAAAACCCCAGCAGACCTGGTCTTCTCACTGTACCCTCGTGCAGTACAACGAAGGAGGGGCTCTCTGGGGTCACAAGGCACTGATGCAAACTATGAGGGCTCCATCCTAAGGCCCGCCCCCCAACACCACCCCATTGGCACTTGGGGTTTCAGCACACGAGGTCCAAAGTGACAGGCATTCAGTCTGTCCAGGGCCTGTGACCAGAAGCTCTCAGCAGCCCGGGCCTCACAGTGTAGAGCACACCACCAGTCACCGAGGTTCCAGGTCATTCTGGGCTCAGCACCTTGACCCTGATCCTCAGTTCCCCTCTGAGCCCTTGACTCTTTCTACCCCGAGCTTGTGCCTCACCCTCATGAGGCTCCCCGCCAGGCACAGGAGCTGGCTGGCGTGATGTTGCTGACTGACCCCCTCCCTGTGCTTACAATGGCCACCAGCCTGGCTCACTGCCCCTTGATCCTCTGTTAGGACCCTGTCGTGCCCTGCTCTCTGCACCACGCCTCCCCAGCTCCTCTCCCACCCAACCTTAGCCACTGGCCTTGGCTGTTGCCACACCACCTCTGTCATCATGACCTTGTAGATGACCTTGTAGACATCATGTAGATGACCTCTCATGACCTTGTAGAGCAGAGCTGCCACCAACTGGGACACTCGAACCTCTAGTCTGCCCATTTGAGGGTTTTTTTTTTTTTTTTTTAACTATTTAGGCAATTGTAGTTTGGGGGCCTCTGTGTTACAGAAACTTGAGCTGGACCCCTAGCTTACACTACAGATCAATCCTGAATAGGAACGCAAAGCCAGGGGTAAGCAGAGCCATTTCCACGGAAAGAGAAACTGGAACAACCAGAAAAAGGGCCTCAAGACTCGAGAGCAGGAAAGAGAGGGCAGGGAGTAAATTCAAGCAATGACGAGAGCAGCAACAGCAAAGGCAGCACAGAAGGACAAGACGCCGTGTCCAGAAAACAAGAACAGGTGCTTATGCAAAAAGAGTCACCTGAAAACAAGAGTTCTCAGGAATTAAATGAAAGCTTCAGTAGCAGTGCTGGAAGTGACAACGAGCTTTCCTGGAAGCGGAACCAGAGACAGATGGGAAAAGGAGAGAAAGAGGAAAGCCCTGGGCCCTCCGTCTTGGCATCCAGCTCGTAGGAGTTTCCTTTTAACCGAGAAAATAAAGGGACAAATTATCAAACCACAATACAGAACTGAAGCCTCTCTGGAGAGTCTGTGACAGCAGGAGGGCCTGCTCAGGATGCTGGAACCCCACCTGCGCTCCTGGGAGAGGGGGCGTCTGCTGTTCACAAGCACTGGGCCTGGCAGAAGAGCGGGTCCCAGGGGCGGGCAGTACCAGCAGACCAGGGAGGCCCCAGGGCAGGCTGATGCGGCATCCTCACCAGGTAGCGTCGTTAGCGCAGGGAGAGGACAGCACCGGGCCCCAATGTCCCCATCCATTAGAACAGGCAGGGGCAAGTTAGAAGGTCCACCAGGACCCCCACGGGCCAGCAGGTTGCTGGGCGCCATCTACTCCACTGCAGTCAGAGCTCCTCAGGCCCCAGTGCCTGGCTCATGGAAGGGAGTCAGGGGCATTGACCAAAAGAAGGAACAAGTGAGTCACTGCTCAAAGCAGCACCTCTCCAGGAATGGGGTGAGTGGGGGCTGCTGGAGGGGAGAGGAGCAAGTACTTTGGGCCAAAGATGTTTGTGCTCTTCAGTTCAGCAGGTGAGTGGGAAGGGCTGGACCACGCAGGAGACAGAGCGGCACCTCGAGGGTAACACCGAACCCAGTGGTGCCGCTCAAAGACCCAGCAAGGTGGCCAGCAGCCCTGGGGAGGCAGCACAATAGGTCAGTCAGTGACAATGGTGAACTTGGGTGGCCTACACAGACTGGCGGCATGCCCCACCTGGGGCTGGATAAAACCCGTGGCCAAGCGCCCACGCGGAAGGAGACATGCCAGGCTGCCCGCCAACCTGGTGAAAACACGGGTGCTGGGTAGCTGAGTGTGACAGTAATCAGGGCACAATTACATTCTGAGTTCTGAAGACAGAACCAGGCGACCTCCACCAGGGAACCTGGCGATGAAGAGAGCAGCCTTGCAAAAAAGAGCTAGTAACCTACAGGAAATCTCTGCGTGTTCAAAACACATTATTAAAAACACAAGACAAGTGTAAGAGGCGCATCAAAACCCGAAAGGTCATGTTCTCTGACAAACCACCTATGTGTTCCTGTGCACACGGTGTTTTCTCTGAAAGGCCGAAGCAGGAGGGGGAGGACAGAAGAAAAGTTGGGAGGAAGGGAGGGAGTTTTTATTGCTAGGCACATCATTTAGGTTAATTGACTCGTCTTTCAGACATGTAAATTTCACTGACATAAAAATTAACTTACTAATGAAACCAGCCACCACTTTTTGAGAATTTTTCATGAAATGAGCATGGCACTAGATGCTGGAAACATTCTCTTAAAGTAGCTTAAAGTCGTGGAGCATGTTGAGCTCAAAATGCAAAAGGAAACTGTTGAAGAGGTTTTTGTTTCTTTTTTTAAAGATTTTATTTATTTTTGGAGAGAAGGGAAGGGAGGAAGAGAGAAACATTCTTGTGTGGTTGCCTCTCACGCCCCCTACTGGGGAGCTGGCCTGAAACCTAGGCACATGCCCTGACTGGGAATTGAACTGGAGACCCTTTCGTTCGAAGGCTGGCACTCAATCCACTGAGCCACACCAGCCAGGGCCTGTTGCAAAGTTTTAAGCGAGGCTATCACATGATTTGATTTTTTGTGTGTGTATTAAAAATATTCTTCTTATATTTTTAAATTTCTTTAAGTGATGGTTGACTATTTAAAGCAAAACTAGTAGCGATGCATTGTGGAGTTTACAGCATGTTACAATACTTTGTAAAGTGTTTGATGTCGGTAACACAATGGTGGGAGATGGGAGGCTCTGTCCCTATATGTGAAAGTGGTGTATCCTTTGAAGGTTTGGACTGTGGTAAGTTAAAGATCTATCTTTTCAATCCTAGAGCCACTACAATAAATTAATTAGTTAATATAGCTAATAAGCAAAAAAGGAAATAAAATAATAAGAATATAAAATAAAAATACTCAATGAATCAAAAACAGGCAGAAAAAAAGAAAAAATAGAAACAAAGAAAAATGGGACAAGCAAAACAAATTGTAAGATGGTGATTTAAATCCAAACTTATTGCTAATTATGTTAAATGTAAATGGTCTAAACTTTTCAATTAAAGGCAAGGTTGTCAGACTGGAATAAGAAATCCGACCCCTTCTCTTGTCCTTCTCTCCCTCCCCACCTCTCTCCCCCCCACCTCTCTCCCCCCTCCCCTCTCCCCTC